>LGRX02010090.1:0-16006 GCA_001247695.2 Cymbomonas tetramitiformis | reverse complement strand
CAGTAATCACCCACCTGTAAGAAAACAGAGAAATCCAGGTCAGTCAGCTTTTCTCATCGAGTTGGGTACCCCCCCTCCCCCCCCCGCCAGCGTCAGCGTCATAAGAGAACGCTATGGATAGTGGACCGCGATCTCGTGAGCCAGCCAGCGAATTCCATAACCATCCACGTGGACACCTTTCCTAGCCAGCCCGTTCTCTTAAGGTGTTCATTTTCCGAGAAAATGGACCCTGAGAGCCGTGCGCAGCTTAAAGAATTAAAGCAAGATTTTGATGACGATATTATATCTGAAACAGACTATCAGGAACTTAAACCTTTAAGACAAGTTTTGTGCAAAAATCATGAAAACCCATCAAATATACCATATTTGTCAATTTCCCGGCAAAGTTTTCTTAGTTTAAGAAATGCCTCTCCAGCTAGGCAGCCAGCGGTCATTTTCCTTATTTCAGGCCATCTCATAAGTCGGAAAATCCAGTCAGCTTTTCTCATCGAGTTGGGTACCCCCCCCCGAAACGCTGGCTATTTCCTTAACGTCGAGTTTCCTTAAATGTGAGTGATTACTGTAGGGGCGAGCGAGGAATTCGTATAAAAAATATAATCTGTGAGCATTTTAATCCCATTCATCGCTAATTAACGATTCTACGTGTTCACTGTACCGACTGTTTCGAAATTCGTTGAGTAAAGATGCCTCGTGGTAAAGGTGCCAAGCGCAGAAAGACCAGTGACGCCGACGTGGTTCTGCTCGCGCAGGGTCAAGGCCCTGTGAAACGAACTCAGAAAAACCCTTACGACCTCACGGGCAGCGACGACACTGCCTTTTCCGTCCGTGAGATAAACGCGGAAGCAGTAAGGAAAGGTAAACCTGTGTGGCTCATAGGTTGGGAGGGTTTCACTGATAACGAGGACACATGGGAGCCCATCGAGAATCTCGCCGGACACGAACATGAGATAGCAGCTTTCCGCAAGGACAAGGAAGAACGATCCCGGGTTGATGCGCAGAATAATAGGGCCAACAAAAAACGGAAGACCCCTTCAGAACAACAAAGTGCTTCAGGTGCATCTGGAAGTGCGTGTGTTACACATTTCGCCCGTTGTGCTTCTTCGTTCGTTCGTTCTTCGTTGTGTTTTCTTGCGTTTGAACTTCGCTGTTTTCGGCCCACGTTCTCACTGCATTCCGGTCTTTCGTTGTGTATATAAATTCACAGATGAAGATGCCAGCACACTGGACGAGAACTGGGTGGAGGGCAAGGGGGGGGAAACGCAAAGCAGCGTGTTGGGCATTCTACAAAGTTCGCCTGTGTCCTGAGCAGCCCGAGAAGGTCCTCGCGCTGTGCTGCAAAGTATGTGGACCGGATTCTTCGCCTACGTGGAGTGGGAACACTTCCAACCTACGCTCTCATCTTGCGCACATACACAAGGACTTGTATTGCAAGATGGTCGAGGCTGAGTCTGCCGACTCTGCAACTACTTAGGAGACTCGGGGCGTCAACGCCGCCAAAGTTGGGACCATAGAGGCGATGTTGCCACCTATTTCCGACGAAAAACGTGACGAGTTGCATAAGAAGGTGCCTCCCCCCTCCCCTCTCCCCCCCACCTCCTTCCTTCACTCTCTATAGATTTTCTTATGTCGGTATTTTCTCATGACCTCTGCGTGGCAGTGAATATGATTGAAAATTGAAAATGGACGTGCGACTCTCAAATACTATGGCATTGTGTCGCATATGCTTGAATGTAGGTTGACCACCTGAGTCGAGTGATACGCTTGGTTGGTGGCTTTTTTTTTGCCCTTTTTCATTGACTATGACTGACTATGATTTTATCATAGTCAACATAGCGAAGACATTATGTTGGTATTCGCTCCTAGAATATTTATTCCGGTATTGATGTTTGTTTGTGTATGCAGTTTGCCCTCTGGATCGTTCGGAATAAAAGGCCTCTCAGCATCGGAGAATCTGACCGCGAGCTTCGTGATATCTTCGAGTTCATCTTCCATGGTAGCTATGTCCCTCCCACCTACAAGTTGGTGACGCAGTACATTTTGGAGTTGTCCGTTGAGGGGAAGAACAAGGTGAAGTTCTATCTTGCGGCACTTTTGGGGGAGGGTATCATGCCCTCCATCGCTGGTGATTTGTGGTCCGAAGGTGGCATTGCCATCTTCGGAATCCTGGTGTATTGGATCGACAAGGACATGGTGCTTCACGAGAAGTTGCTTTCCGCGGTACCTTTTAGCGAAGTTCGTCACACGGGCTTGGAAATCGAGCGTTCCACGAAGGAAAGCTTAGCAGACATGGGGGTTGGTGAGTACACCCTGGATCAACTTGGCAGTGCTGATAGCGGTGAAACTTCCATCACAGTGGACACTGTGAAGGACTTTGTTCACTTTACCACATCGGATAGTGCTTCCAACATGATTTCGGGTTGGGGGTGCTTCGACGGACATGAGTGCAACTGTCACCTGCTTGCCCTCTGCGTCCTTGTGTTTTTGACATCGGACGGTGTGAAGGAGGCGTTCACGAAGCTGCGTGGTATGACCACGCACTTCAACCATTCAGTGATCGGCCGAAAGCTACTGCATGATTGCCAAGACAAGTACGGACTTTCACGAACTTCCCCACCTCAAGATAACGCCACACGCAGTGGGTGGAAGGGAGCGCGTAATCAGGCCAAGTGGTTCGTAGAGAATCAGGTGTGCACCCATCACAACTCCGGGATTTTGTGTGCCTTGTATTTTTGTTGTGTGCCTTGTATACATATATATATATACTGATGATTGAGACGAATAATTGTATGTGTTGCTAGAAGAGTGTTTTGATAGTGTGCGTGTCTTACATAGGAAGCGGTTCAGCTTTACGATGTGGAGCACCCCAAAAGGGCGGCGACATCGGTGGATAATCCGGACGGAAGTCGTTACCGCGACCATAAGATGGACCTGTATGAATGGGACATAGTCAAAGAGTCCTTGTACATATTGGACCTGACTACCAAGGCAGTGGACCTTTTGCAGCCCACTTCTTCGCCAACTTCGGGTTTTGTTTTGCCGGTGGTGGGGGGTTTGATCCACAAGCTCAAGGCCGAGAGCAAAGTGAAGTACAATAAGGTAGTCAGGAAAATCGAGAACATAAGTGTGCAAGAGGCAAGACAAAACCTGCTTGAGGCCATTGAACAAAGGTGCACACTCCGATAAATTGTCGTTTTTGTAGCTATTCACGCGGTGCATAAACCTGGTGTTGGGCAGAACGGCAGATATCTTTGTGTGATTAAATTTGGTGTTGCAATTGTGATGGGTGCCAGGTTCTTCAAGGATCTCCTAGCTTGCAAGCTGGAAGATTTTGCTGTCTCCACCTTCCTCGATCCGCGGTACAAAAACTTGGAGTTCAAAATGTTGGAGGGCTGGCGGTCGGGTACTTTGACCAGATCTCACATCATTCACTTGGCACGCTCTGCGTACGAGGCTGACTGGATGCCTAAAGAGTCTGACACCCCTCTTGCGGTCCCTTCGCCAGCCCTTGAGCATATTGAGCAGAAGAGCAACCTAGTTAGCTTTTTAGAAGATAGTGATGACGATGAGGACAATCTTGTTTCATCAGCATCCGCCGCGCCTTCCACTGAAGTTGAAGATGAATTCAAGAAGTACTTGAGCCTTCCTGCTTGTGATGGGAACTTAGATATCTTGGAGTGGTGGCGAGGGAGCTCCACTGAGCTGCCGAACATGGCGCGCATGGCGAGGCGGTTCCTTGCGGCACCTGCTAGCACTGCAGGCGTGGAGAGAACATTTAGCGCCTGCGGGCAGATGCACTCAGATCTGCGTAAGTCAGTGAAGGAAGGGACTCTTCAGCATTCTCTTATGGCATCCATCAACACTAAGTAAGTGATATTATGTATGTGTATGCTTGTCGTGCCTGCCACCTATTTTTGTGTCTGTCAATTGCATTAGCAGTTATTGTACTCTTGGGTCTTGGCAGTGTGGTATCGAACTATCGATAGTTATCACGATATCTAGGAGGCAAATCTGTTATTCATATCGCTCGATTAGTTCGTTTCGCTTGTCATTATCGATCGATAGGTTCACAAAACTATCGCCATCGTCCGATAAGTTCACAAAATTGTCGCCATCGTTCGATAAGTTCACGAAATTGTCGGTGTCGTCCGATAAGTTAGAAAAGTTATCGTTGTCGTTCGATGATAAAAACAGAGTTATTCATTGTTATTTGATAAGTTTAAAAAATCGCGATACCGACCCTTGCTTTCATTTACATGAGAAGTGCGAAATTGGATTCCTTTTTGTGTCATTAGGGTTTTAATTAATGCAAGGTTTTCAGTATTTACCTTGGTTTCTAATATGCATATTATATCAGCCCGTCTGTCAATTAAAAGATTGCAGATTGTTTCTAATTTGATTAAACTGTCTTTATCTTCTTTGTGGTGTCGGAGGCCTCTCATATTCATACCCATTATAATCAAATTGTCAGAGTGTTGTGCTAGTTGTAGTTTTGTAAGTCGGTCTAATTCTTCTGACTGTTTGATGGCGCTTTTGTGTTTTGCTTTTTGTAGTATGCATCTGCCATCTGCGTCATAAATATTCTCACAATCAAAGATTTTGTTTGTGCATTTGGTTTTAAGGATTATTCTCTTTTGTTTATGAGAGTGTTTCCTGCGGTATCCATATGTGTGGGGTTCGCAAGAAGGCTTTCCTTTGCCTGAGATGAGGTGATTATAAGCAGTGTGGGTGGATTTACAGTCTTTGTTTTCAGGATTTGGCTTTGTTGGATATGCATCAATTTTCGGGAGGTGAGTTCTTAGTGATTGTCGTATGGTCGAAATGGCTTTGTTATTTTCGTGTTTGGTTATCCTAGCTTCTCAGCCCGTTTGTGGTAGGATTCTGATATTTAGGTTTTCAAGTTCGTATAGTAGGTCTCTGTTTAATTGTGCTGCTGAGAAAAATTTAGTGTTGTGCAGGATGTGAAAGGCTTTGTGGGCTAGTGTAAAATTGAAAACCCCCATGTTGTTCGGATGTACTCCCAGTTTCAAGGTTATGCGGTGCACACTTAGGTCTTGAGGGAGAAGTGTGAAAATGTCTTTCTGGTGTTTATTGTTAGAGATATCAAAATCACAGTAAATTGTAGAAGACAATGCATATAATCGTAGAAGAATGAATGGCAACATCTGCTGTGTAATGGATTTCGAGTCGGATATAAGTGAGATTTGATTGCAAATGTGTTGAGCATATTGTGTATTCAGCATCAATGAATGAAGATCGGTCATCATGGGGAAATGATTGGGTAAGTGTTGAATATAATTTGAAGAACTAAAATGTGTTGATTGGGGTGATTGGGGTGATTGGTTGAATGTCTTACTTGAAATCAAATCTTGAGTGGTTGCTGTAGATAGAGGTACATCGTGGTGACAACCAACCGTCGTTGCATTGCTGTAAAAGTGATCCACTGGAAACTCATGTATAGCACAGTAGACATCTACGGGCCTCGCTGATTTCGTGGCTCTTGCCACAGTAGTTAGAAATTGTAAGATCGTGGGATGTACTTTGCATGATTCTGGTTTCGGAAGTAATGTGATGACTCCGTCTGTTTTCATGATGATATCTTGTAACTGGCTAAAATATAAATTCTGTTTTTGTAAATAATTGATTTCCTCTGTCATTTTCTGAATTTGTTGCATTTGGCGGTCACTGGTTTCATGTATCCCTGCAATCTTGTCTGCTAGTAAAGTCAGATCTTCACGTGTTTCTGTATCCATTTGCATCTTGCATTTGTGTTGGAAAACACAAATAGTACAGTATGCATAGTACCACATTTTCCATATTGTTTTCCCCATGGGCACATGGGGATAAGTTTGTCTAATTTGTGGTCATGGATTCTAGGTACCGTGGTAAAGGGGGTGTGCACAATGGTCTCCTAATACACAACCTTCATTGATTAATTTTTTGAGTTCCGCGGGTAGTGTCAATTGATATTGCTCACCGCGTTGAGCATCCTTCCCACCGAGTATGCATTCTTTGAATAAGAAGCGGTAGCAAAATGATGTAGTACGTTTCTGGATGTTTGTATCAATGGCCCCCGGAGTAGAAATATCAGTGGAATTCGAATAACAGCCGATGTCCAATTGATTTCTGAATTCGGATTTCGGTCATCAGATTTCAGATTTCATACTCTGAACTCTCGTGGCGCTTGGCCTTCGAGTCGATCTTGAGATGACAGATTTCCGAAATACGATTTTCACATTCTCGATTCTGCATCTGGATGACGATGGCTGACTTAAATTAATTAACATCGCCATCTGGATGACGATGGCTGACGGGTTTTCCAAACCATGGTTAAAAGCGATGATTCATGATACACACTCGACTGTCGCAATCGAAATCCGGACTGCGACTTTCGTTTGTGACCTCTATCGATGATGGACACTTTCAACTTTCAACTTTCAACTTTCAACTTCGAACAGATAAACGACACCCATCGGTCTGATGAGTCTCTGACGAAGCGGAGACCGATGAATCAGTACTGCCGTTATTGATGATCGTTTGTCAACGAGTGTGAACAACTGCATAGTTCCTTAGTAACCTTCGAGTGAGGAGAGAGGCATTATACAATACAAGGTCTCACGATGACATCTGTGACTCGGCAGCAATCACCTCAAATTTTGTGGTTTCAGAATTTGCCAAAAAACCCGCCGCTGTATTTGGGCTGAGACTATTGCACGTGCGAGAACGACTTTTATACGGCCACTTGTGTTCCAACTCCATGCCTTGGACGCAGAGCACAAAGCAGTCGTCTTACTATCTGTATTGCATAGATGGATTCAAGAGTTTTTTAAACAGAACTGATGCTACTGTGACACCTTTATGCTATTGGAATATCGACAGCTAAAACTCTAGTCTAAACTTATTTCCTGACATCCTCTCGGAACATTTCACGCCACAACGGACGTTAGCCGTCTTCTATAAGAGAGCAGTGCCGCGTTTGGATTTAGCCCAACATGGAGCGTAAGACTTCCATGGGCAAATTGAGTAGGTCAGAAAGCAGAATAAGCAGAGTAGATATCCCAGTAACGAGGACGGCTCGAGAGAGCCATGCCGGCATAACTCCCAAAGAAGACAAAGAAGACAGAGATGAGAGAACGTCGCTTCGTTCTTTCTTTTCGAAAGGAGTTCGCCTGGCGCTCGAAGTGACTGCCGAGTATGCTGTGCAGAAGCGCATGGACAGACCTCTATGTGCGTTGTCATTCTTTCGTACAGCGTGCAAGGCAGCATAAGCGAGAGAGACTTGCTGGTGGTTTTAATCCCCGTTTATACTTTCGCCACATTGACCCACAGGTTATTGGCCGATTCACATACGCAGGTGTAGTTTCGGACAAGTTTGTTGCCGAGTTTTACGTGTGTAAGTTCAGTGCTGCTGCCTAATTTTCCCCTTTATCCTCCTACCGAAAGTTGTAGATGACAGTTCTGCAGCTTCCGATGCAGATGCTAGACTGTGTCTTGCCAAAGTTGTGATGTCACCGCTGGCACGACATATGTGACTTGCTCTTCAGTGCACACTCGAAGACGCATTTCAATAAAGCGCTTCGAGCCTGCTCTTCTGATTTTCTGACTCAGTAGAACTCGTGATTCAAGAACCTTGCGCCTTGCACCCTCAGTATTAAATTGCATAATCGATTTCACTGACATCGCGGTTCTTAGCTTTTCCTCTCCTAGCTGCACATTCCCACGCCAGGTAAATTAAATGAGCTCACCTGAGTTTTGAAGGATAGTGTGCAGCGATGAGACTGCCGCTCTGTGTTTAGCTACTGTCACTCTAGCAAGGCCATACGTTTCATGCAGACACTTGCGAGCACGCCGCTCGACGCGCTGCGCCGAGCACCTGAGTTGTGTGGTTGGCAAATCAGCGCACTCAAAGACAACGGACTTCGAGGACTGCGTTGTACCAACACGCGATAACGGGTATAGCGCATCTCCCTCCAAAGAGTCTCCGCGCCGAAACGTATTTTCCAAATGCACACTCCTACTTTTGCCGTCTGCTGGTCAGCCGGAAAAGATGTTTTAAGCACATCAAGAAGCTTTTCGTACAAGGGCTCCAAATTTGACGCTTGATTTCGTTTCCCGCCGTCCTAGAAGCCTCGCGCCTCGGCTGTGGCCTCCCACGAGTGCACGCAGGCTGAGCGCGCCCGTGCCCGGCCAGGCTCGTCTTGAGGCCCATCTGCCCCATCGACCAGCGCTTCAAGTGCACGCAGTCGAAGGAAAAGTCCCTCAAAGATACCAAATCGTTCCTGGATAAGATGCTGGGCTTGCAGGTGCTGGCGCCCCCACTTCCGGCTCAACGTTAAATGCACTTTGGGCGCACCCTGGGCGTATCTGAGCTTCCGGCTGTGACCAAGCCCATCGCGACGCTAAGGGGGGGGGGCTATGATTGGCGGCAGGATGGCATTTGGTTTGAGTGTGACCGAGAAGAAATTGGCGCTCACAAGTGGCGCGTCACTTACAAGGTGCGAACATCGCCCCTCTCTCCACTTCTGCTGCTGCAGGCCGCCTGGGATCAATCCCTACTCCTCCAACAGCATATCGGAATCTGCCTGGCACGTGTAGCGAGCGCATCAAGGTGAGGCTACTCTGCGCGTGTCCGGGCGCCACGTGGCCTCCTCAGAGTTTCCCATGCACGTCGTGTACACAACCTGTGCTGAATCGATCTCTGTAAAGCCTCTCTGGGGTAGACTCTTGTTCTCTGCAATGCCTTGACCGCACCCAGCTTACCTCTTTCTGTAAGGGGCGCCAGGCGAAGGTGGAGGTAGGGAGGTGGACACATCTTATCCGATGATGGCCCCTCCGGTGCCCTCCCTCACAGGAACGGCTTTACTAAGCGGCTGTTGGGATTGCGCAGAGCAATAAGATAACCATTCACCGCCTCCCTCATTTCTATAACGATGAGCTACTGGATTACAAAGACAAAGAAGGTCAGAGCTGTCACTGCTCCACCGGCTCCCCTATTTCTATATATAGGGGGTCAGAGCTGTCACTGCTCCACCTCCAGCTCCAGGATCATAGGAGGCCGTCGGCGGTAGGGGTAGCTGGCTATGGCTGATGTGGACCGAATAGAGTTGCCAGGGATGGCATGGGATGATGTGGGCTGGATCAGGGCTGCCAGGTGTGATAAAAGCACGAGGCGGTCCGGTGCACCCGGAGGCGAGGATAGGGATCATACTTGATGGTGGGAATGAGCTGGAGACATAGAGTTTCCATGTATGGGGGAAATAGTCCATGGATACGTTGATAATCAATAATGAGTGAACATTAGAAAGGTCCGGCAGGCTTGGATGTGGGCGAAAGCAGATGTTACGCTTAGTAGCGAATGCAGTGGAGGGACAGCCAAGGAAGATGTGGGAAAGGATGCGTTGGTAACGAGGCAATATACGCACATCAATGCACTGACAATGTGCCTGCTTCAGCTTGGGCTGGCTTGGGCTTGGGTTGGTGTGAGCTGGCTGGGGCCGGCTGGCCAGGCTGAGGCCGGCAGGGCTGGTTCAGGCAGGCTTTGGCCCAGGTCCCATTCCGGCGGTGTGCACATTTTCGGCGGTGTGCACGGACCTTCACCGAAGTTTCAGAGCCGGCTTCCATTTGAAAGCGGCGAAAGTACAGTTTTTGGTGAGCTCACTGTCAGTGCTCGCTGTCAGTGCTCGCTGTCAGTGCTCGCTGTCAGTGCTCGCTGTCAGTGCTTCAGTGCTTCAGTGAGTGTCACTGTCTGGTTACCTTCGGATATTTGAAGCAGCTATATCGACGCTCGGCGGGGGAACGGCCGCTTCTCGCTGGCAGTGCGTCACGTGTTGCCCTTCGAACCTGGAGAGTGTAGACCGCTTTGGACGGACACAATTGTTCGTTCTTAAAGGGAGGATCCGAATCGGACCGCAGAGCTCAGATGGAAATCGGTAGGCACCACAGGATGTACTGCCCAGAGAGCCAGCTGTGCAGCCTCTGCCTCAGGCCTTATGCTCTGTGTGACAAAGCGCGGCACCTTTCGCTTGCCCACCCCCTTCACCGCCCACTCTCCCCCGTGGCCTGCCAGGGAAGTCTCCCTACGCCTTCAAGAGCATCGAGGCGATGAGCGAGTTTCAGTGGAAGACCTTGATTGAGGTGCCTCTCGCCCATTGGCCAATTGACCTGCAGCACTCTTCTCGCGCAAGTGACTGCTCCGCAACACGCCAGCGCTGGGCGCAGGGTCCCAGCGAGTGGTGGTCTAGATGCCGGGCTCAGGGTCCCAGCGAGTGGTGGTCTAGATGCCGGGTGCAGGGTCCCAGGGAGTGGTCTAGATGCCGGGCGCAGGGTCCCAGGGAGTGGTGGTCTAGATGCCGGGCTCAGGGTCTCAGGGCGTGGTGGTTTAGATGCCAGGCGTGGTCTAGATGCCGGGCTCAGGGTCCCAGCGAGTGTTGGTGTAGATGCCGGGTGCAGGGTCCCAGGGAGTGGTCTAGATGCCGGGTGCAGGGTCCCAGGGAGTGGTGGTCTAGATGCCGGGCTCAGGGTCCCAGGAGCGGTGGTCTAGATGCCGGGTGCAGGGTCCCAGGGAGTGGTGGTCTAGATGCCGGGTGCAGGGTCCCAGGGAGTGGTGGTGTAGATGCCGGGCGCAGGGTCCCAGGAGTGGTGGTGTAGATGCCGGGCTCAGGGTCTCAGAGAGTGGTGGTGTAGATGCCGGGTGCAGGGTCCCAGGGAGTGGTGGTGTAGATGCCGGGCTCAGGGTCTCAGAGAGTGGTGGTGTAGATGCCGGGTGCAGGGTCCCAGGGTGGTCTAGATGCCGGGCGCAGGGTCCCAGGGAGTGGTGGTGTAGATGCCGGGCGCAGGGTCTCAGAGAGTGGTGGTGTAGATGCCGGGCAGTGGTGGTCTACGTGCCAGGCTCAGGGTCTCAGGGCGCTAGGTTCTAGGTGCCAGGCTCAGGGCCCCAGGCTGCGGGCTCTTACCCCTGTGGGCACTGCCTCTGCAGCAGACTGAGAGTCTCTCTGCCTCCCCCCGTAGCCATCTATGCCTTTGGCTTGCCGGCTGCACTGCATGTGTGATGCGCTGCCCTGATTGAACGGAGGGGGGCCTGAGGCGCCTTGGTGGGGTCCGAGGGCTGCTGCAGGACGCGCCTTGGGGCGAGGATGACCGCGGCGTACATGTGCGGAATGCCCTGGCTTCCTGCCCCCGGCACAGTGCCTCACAAATTTCCCATCTTTCCCACATGGCCTTGCCGGGCCATCGCCCCACACGCATCACAGCACGCGCAATCCATGACTGCACGGCTCCGTCCGATCAAATCCATGAGTGCATGACTCCGTCCGATCGAATCCAGCGAGGCAGTTTGAAATGGTGGTGCCGATGGAGGGGGCTCACTGTGGTCAGCACCACCGCGCGGTGCGGGGGGCTGGCGGGTGCGCGGACCTGCGGTGCGGAGCCGCGCTGAGGGCCTGTGGCGGGGCCCGCAGGATGCCCCCGCGAGGCTGTTTACATGAGATCGGGCAAAGCCCCTTGACGTAGGCTGCATATGATGCTAAGGGTGTTGCTCAGTCCCCCTCCCAGAAGCCTCGAAGGCCGCTAAATGGGGGCCGGTGGGCGCGGCGTGTTGCAACTGGGGGCGATGAAAAACTGCAGTACAACGAGTTCCTGTATGCGAAGCTCGCGCACGCGAAGCCCGAGGTCCAGCTGGAGGTGCGCGCGCGATGATCCCCGGCCAGCCAGGCTGCGGGCCATGTGTCCCGGGGGCACTTTTCTCCAGGAGCTCGTCGCACGCGGGTCCTTGCCCACCGGTGCAATGATGCCCTTGGCGAGGGGCGCCTGGAGGCGAGGGGCGCCTGGAGGCGAGGGGCGCCTGGGGGCGAGGGGCGCCTGGGGGCGAGGGGCGCCTGGAGGCGAGGGGCGTCTGGAGGCGAGGGGCGTCTGGAGGCGACGGGCTCCTGGGGGCGACGGGCTCCTGGAGTTGGATGTTGGAGAGAGCCCGCACATGGTGGTCCTTGCCTACAGGCGGCAGCTCCGGCACTCTCGCACACACGGTGGTCCTTGCCTTTTTCGCGTGGAGTGTGCAAATTGGGTTATGGGACCCCGGGATCTCAGTGTGAACGGCTGTTGTGGTGCTCGGCCTTCCGGGCACTTCTCAGATCTCTTGCGGTGCGCCACATGGCATATTGCATGTGGGTTGGCCTATGGCAGTATGTGACCTGTGCCGCACGAGGTTGTGTGGCGCGTGGCGTGTGTCAGGTTGGTCTCTGTCGTGAGGCGCGAGGTGTTGTGTCCAGTTGTGGCCTGCGCCGCATCTGAGCTGTCCCACATGACATGCCGGCATGGGCTCTCCGCGTTCTTGGCTTGCGTGCGACTGGGCGGCGTGCGTGCGACTGGGCGTCATGGCCAGGCAGGATGCAGCGCTGTTTGAATTTGTGGTGGGCGAGATGGGGGTGGGGGGTTGAGGGGGCATGCGCGCAGGGGGTGCGGGGAATGTGGGAGATAGCCGTGGTGAAAAGTCACCACACGCGACGCTACTTTCCAAGGTCCATCATGGACAAGCTCGTCGAGAAGCTGCATTCCGGGTCCGCGCCCCCTTTGCCCTTTTCCCCGAGGCCAGGGGTGCCGGATGTCAGCGGTCAGTAGAGGGGGTGGACGTAATGCCATGTTTCAAGTGCAGAAATACGCGCTGGACCTCCTTGCGCGCGTGTGACGGCTGATAGAAGGGCTACGCCACTGTTCAAGCGCACTATCGCAGGCAGGGTAGCCACCGGCCTGCCCCCATCTAAGAGGTGGAAGGCAGGAGGCGTGTTTGGCTTGGCAGCATCATCTCAGAGGGTTCATAGTGCACATCGGAGGCTCGGCACCCCCTCTCGAAGAGGAACTGGGAGGATCGCGCCATAGAGCACCCTGCCAGCTGTGTTGCCAGGTGCGCAATTAGTTGTGTCGCGAGCCAATGCCTGAGAGGTGCAAGCACTGTGCCGCAGCGGCGAGGAGACGAGCTTCCAGGTAGCAGCGACAGCGGCGGCGGTGGTGTGGTCGCTGTCGGTGACGGCCGACATGCGGCTGCGGCTCTCGCGCTCTGGGGCCATCGAAGGGTTGCTCGCGATGCTCAAGGTCCGCGCGTCGCCGAACCCCCCCCTCCCCCTCCCCTTAGGGCCTCCCGTTCTCCTCACGCTGCCTCATGGCGCTCCCAAGGTGCTCGCCCGCAATATACTTGTGCTACATGAGATCGTTAGGCTGAGATTGCCACAGGGTCTTCGCAATCGGAGATGGTCCCCCCTCTTCCATGAGAAGGATGCCTTGCTGCCGGGGAGTTTGGCCATGATTGGTGCGTGCGGCACTCTGACCGTGGTGAGGTTGTGGGATCCGCCCTGTGGGAGCGTGACTCGGAGGCCAGACGTCATACCAGCGACTGGGGAAGAAGGAGGCGCAGCAGAGACAGAAGCACTTCCGCGATCCGGTGGACGGCCTCGAGTTTAATCGCTTCGTGCGGCAAGACGTCCAGGGTGCTGCACCGCGCTCCCGGCTGCGGGTCTCTAGGGTGCTGTTTCAGCCCTCCGGTTGGCTATCTGCTGCGAGTCTCGCTCAGGGCTGTGCTTCCGGCATGCCAAGTGGGAATGTGGGTTTGCTGCGAGCTCTCGTGGGTCCTTCATGTAGGCACGCTTACCCGCGATATCGCAACCAGCATCTCCAACGGAGCATCCCGTAATGGCGGGATGCATGACGCCATCCTCAGGGATGGCTGGATTCGGTGTGAGTCACACTCAGGACTCAGGGTGATGCCCGCGTTATATCGCAGAGCTGAAGGCTAGGCGTGCATGGGCTGCCCGCGTCCCTGAGGGGATGCCTGGGCGAGGACAGACGAAGGGAAGGCGGCGGGAGGCGCTCTGTGGGAGTCCAGGGTATGCCATCGGGGCGCTGAGCATGATGGTGGTGGATGCACGCTGCCGGATGAGGCTGTGGGCGGAGGAGCCCAGCATGAGAACCCTCTTCGACCTCGCGGTCATCGTGCCCGAATCCTCGGAGCGGCCAAAGATCCCTTCCGCCGCCGAGGCTCACGTCGAGATGCCCGAGGAGGTGTGGCCCTTGTCCCTTAGCCCTTGGCCTTAGCCCTTGGCCTTAGCCCTTGCTGCGGCATGCGGTTGGCCGTTTGATTATCCACCAATAGCGAGCATCGTGCGGCTCCATGACCTGAGATGCCATACAGCCCTGGTGCGGATGGCGCCACCCTTGTGGTCTCATCGAGGTGCCTCGTTGCCTGCTGGGCTGCCATTGGCGGGCCGGGCAGGTTTGGGAGGGAGGGGCATAAAGCGGCAACCTGGGCGTACGGGTGGGGAGGGGTGTGCTTGGATGGCGCAGCTGAGGGTTGCACTGAAGGACAAGGATCCCATGGATCCCGGTGCGCCCGGCTGCCCCATCCTCACCAGGCCTTGTGCACCGTGCATCACGCAAGCCGTCATCATGTCACACGCCCGGCTTGTATTGCACCGGCTTCGTGCCCGCGCCATGGCCGCCCCGAGAGAGCCGCAGCGTCGCTGCGCGGCGAGGGGAGGTCAGGGTGTACCCCGCAATTGCCCGAGCGCCAGAGATGCCTGCGTGTCTCGATGCTGAAGTGAACATCGTCTGCAGCCCGATTCGTACCCCACGTGCGAGCCATTCCTGGGGCGAGTCGCGCAAGGCAGCCATCCGTGGCATTCCCGGCCTGGCCAGGTTCCAATATGTTTCCAGCTGCGGGCTGCTGTGAGCTGGTGAGCACGTGGGGCGCGGCGCAAGGCGTCGTCTCCGGCCTGAAGACTTTCCGCGACCATCCGAGAGACTGTGACAGGATGTGCTCTGGTTTCATCTCGGACATCTCACGGGAGGTGGCTGCATGACCACAGCCGAGGTGAAAGTGAAGCAAAAGCTGTGCTGCACCCACAGATGCTCTTAAGAACGAGGAGGAGGAGTTGGAGGGGGAGGAGTTGGAGGAGGAGGAAGTCGAGGAGCCGGAGGCGACACCCGAGTCACCTCTAAAATTGTTCGCTGCGTCGGATATTATTAGTGCACTGGTGAGGGCCCATGTCCGGGAGCAACCTGCTGCTTCTCAAAGCTACCTTGCTGTGCCGGGACTCCTGGCGTCCATCGCCGTGCTTGCCACGTGGAACTCCTGGCATCTCTTTTCTGTGACCGCCTTCACGAGTTTGGTCACCTCTCACCGAGGGGTCCGAAATCACCAAGTATTGAACTAACACAACATCATTGATCATACTTTCCTCATTCAAGATGATGATTTTCACCCTGTTAGATAATGACATATTTCAGATTGTATGTCGATGCTTCCATACTGTCCCCGCTCACCTCTCCTGGTCGAGGCCGCGCGGCCCATTGGCACCTCCAACTGCAGCTCAATGATTGGTCGAGGCCGCGCGGCCCATTGGCACCTCCCACTGCAGCTCAATGATTGGTCGAGGCCGCGCGGCCCATTGGCACCTCCCACTGCAGCTCAATAATTGGTGATGCGGCATGGGCAACGCGGCTTTCCACCCGCATCCACCCGCTTCCATTCCTTGCCCCTCCCTCCAGCTCATCCATCCGAGGCGCTGGCAGGTCATTGCGTTCCTTCACCTGTGAGCTGGTCACCTTGACGCAAAGGGCGTCTCGGGCATCCTGTCCGCCTCGCGAGGCTTCATTCGCCGGCAGGTCCCGCCTTCAACGAGGTTGACATGATGCCGCCTGTGTTGTCGCTGTGACCTCGCTGTGGATGGTGGGGAGGGGGGCCGCTACAGGCTGCGCCGAAGACAGAGGAGGATCATTTAGTAAAGCGGAGGTGACCGCCGCCCTGCTGAGGATGCCCAGCCCTCCGCTCCCAGAGCTCCAAGCAGCTAAACTCACGGAGCTGCCTCCAAGTGCTCGAAGGGAGGACTAGCACAATCGTGTAGCGCCGAAGGAGGGATGTGAGGAGCTGTTGAGGTCCGGGATGCTTGAGCTGTTTGAGGGTGGCTGCGGCAGTGCGTGGGGGCTGCTGAGGGCTGGTTGAGAGTGGCTGCGGCGGTGCGTGGGG
>LGRX02010089.1:0-34797 GCA_001247695.2 Cymbomonas tetramitiformis | reverse complement strand
GCAAGAGGTGCGCCCGGCGATGGGCAGGAGACGGGGCAAGAGGTGCGCGGGGCGATGGGCAGGAGACAGGGCAAGAGGTGCGATGCGAGAGGCATAGCCAGATGTGTGGTGATGTAATTGGAGGTCCTGCGGCATGACTCACATACTGCACAGTTATGGAGGTTATAGCGTCCTGAGACATCTCCTCCCCATCTTCTTGAAAGATCGTGGAGCGTTCGGGCCACTGAGTGATAAGATGGTAATTATGTGGGGCGAAAGTGGGGTCGATGTCGTTCGACGTCAAGTACACGGTGGTGAGGTTTTGCCCGTCGATCATGATGAACTGGTCCTCGGATTTTGGGGGATCGTTTTGTGGCTCCACCCAAATGCTGACTGTGCTTTCCTCGCTCACAGTCCCAGAGGAGTACCTCGCCTTGTACCTGCCGGGTTGCAAAGATCCCCAACCCCGCCTGAATCCACCCTCAAGCTATCCCTGGCTGCGGTTCTCATCTGAATCGCCAAATCCACAAGAGCGCTCTCTGCATTAAGCCGCTGACAATATTCAGCGGGGCAGCCAGGCGCTGCACGCCATTTGACTTCAGCAGCGGCCCTTCAGGCTCCACGGAGCAGCCAGGCGCTGCAAGCCATTTGACTTCAGCAGCGGCCCTTCAGGCTCCACGGAGCAGCCAGGCGCTGCAAGCCATTTGACTTCAGCAGCGGCCCTTCAGGCTCCACGGAGCAGCCAGGCGCTGCAAGCCATTTGACTTCAGCAGCGGCCCTTCAGGCTCCACGGAGCAGCCAGGCGCTGCAAGCCATTTGACTTCAGCAGCGGCCCTTCAGGCTCCACGGAGCAGCCAGGCGCTGCAAGCCATTTGACTTCAGCAGCGGCCCTTCAGGCTCCACGGAGCAGCCAGGCGCTGCACGCCATTTGACTTCAGCAGCGGCCCTTCAGGCTCCACGGAGCAGCCA
Organism: Cymbomonas tetramitiformis; assembly: GCA_001247695.2. Taxonomy (NCBI): domain Eukaryota; kingdom Viridiplantae; phylum Chlorophyta; class Pyramimonadophyceae; order Pyramimonadales; family Pyramimonadaceae; genus Cymbomonas; species Cymbomonas tetramitiformis. The sequence goes on along the minus strand of LGRX02010089.1, from coordinate 33,849 downwards.
GGCGCTGCAAGCCATTTGACTTCAGGACTCCAAAAAACTGACTTACACCACGAGTTGGCTGAATGGTGGTCTCGACAGTGCAGTTGGTTGATGCATGGTACAAGTCTAGCAACAGATCGTCGCGCCGCTCTCGGTGAGGGGTGAGGGACTGGGGGTGCCGTGTGGCATGAAGTGTGGTGAACCAGAATGGGAGAGATTATGATGGGTGGAGCACGCCCCGAGAGACAGGAGGCCAGGGAGTAATGCGGAGTACCTAAAGGTTGTTAGTGGGGATGCCGTCGAGCTCTCATCTGCTGGCGGCCAATATATCATAACACCCCGCTCGTTCTCAACCTCCAGGGGCAAGTCCTCCTCCTGCACACGTGCACGCAACGCAGCCATGAGATATGTCGCCCCCATGCGCGCAACGCAGCCATGAGATATGTCGCCCCCATGCGCGCCACGCAGCCATGAGATATGTCGCCCCCATGCGCGCCACGCAGCCATGAGATATGTCGCCCCCATGCGCGCCACGCAGCCATGAGATATGTCGCCAAGAGGGTTCCAGCAGCGTCCCTTCACACCCACGGAGTTCCCTCAGTACATTTATCTTCGCCCCCAACCCCCATCCTCGTCCCTGTAGGAAATCGACTGCTGTCCGTCTGTACCTCCCCACCCCCCATCTGCACAGGATAAAGCCCTTCTCCAAGCCTCCCCGCTTCATCACTTTCCCTGACAGAAACGGGTGAGTGCGGCTTGCATCCAAGGGGGCGCGTAGGCGGGTTGCACACCGTTAGTGGGATTGTCAAATTGAAAGCGGAAGGGTTTGGGCTTGCATAAGAAAACGGTTGAGGTCTGTCATTGTTAAACTTCGCCTGTCCGTACCCGTCCCATTTCAGTCTCAAATTGCCACCCTCACACTGTGGTTGAGACCTCAGGGGCTCTTAAACAAGGTCACACGATGATGCAAGCAATCAAATACATGTGACCCAACGCAGTCTCCGACTGGGTGAAGCATGACGCCCACTCCCGGTGGATGGAGCATGACGTCCACTCCCGGTGGATGGAGCATGACGCCCACTCCCGGTGGATGGAGCATGACGTCCACTCCCGGTGGGATGGATGGATGACGCCCACTCCCGGTGGGATGGAGCATAGCGCCCACTCCCGGTGGATGGAGATGACGCCCACTCCCGGTGGATGGAGCATGACGTCCACTCCCGGTGGATGGAGCATGACGCCCACTCCCGGTGGATGGAGCATGACGTCCACTCCCGGTGGACGTCACATGACACACGCTCCCGTTGAATCCCCTCCCGGTGGCCCAGTGCATGGCATCAAACCTGGTAGAGATTGCCCTTGTCAGGCAATGAGGTGATAATGGGAACAAGTGCAGCTCCATCCTCTCCAATCGAGCCAAGTATAATGTGCGATATTTCATCCTCCTGGAAGTAGACTTCCTGCACCAAACACACCACTGCCACCTTATCAGATGACGCACAGTGAGCTCAAATAGCAAAGTCGAGAGTTCCATATGACGGCTTCCATTTACCGTTGCCTACTCCACCTCTCCCCCACCCCATTTTTTGCCCTGTGACCGTTACGATTTGCCTTGGTTCAGTTATCTCGTGCAGCCACCAGATCATCACCGCCGTTCACCACGATCGAATGAAAATCACTTTCAGAGTGTCACAAATACAGACTTGTGCACTTGTTCCTCCTTGCCGACACCGCTGCCTACAACTGATAAACATCGTGAATTTTTGCCTGGTAGAGGGGAGGCAATCCAGGAGCAGCTCTTCACTTTCTAGCTGACCTCCGGGAACTCCTAGCTGATGAGGGGATTCCATCAGTTAGACACAATGGGCTATTGTCATGGAAGCAACTTACTGCACTTTTAGTAATATGATAGAGCAGATGTGTTCCAAAAGCCCTTTTTCGGATTGATAATTTCATGTGGAAACCTGGATGATGCGTCCTACATTCCTGGAATCTGTATTTCATGAGGTCCTAACGTTATTTCTAGCTCGCCTCTTTTCGTTGCCGATACTGCACACGTGACAGGACAGGCAAGGCGGCGTACCTTGGAAGGCAATGATCGTAACATGGCCCTCACAACAACCTTCCCCTCAGCCTCCTCACCATCCTCGTTCTCAACGAGATAGGTAAAGTGGGTCCTCCAGTCCGCCACTCCCTCTGTGCCCTCCCAGCTTGGCGCAGTGTACTGCACCCTCGGCCCTGCCCGGTCACCCTGGTCATCTATGACGGCGTCACCTGCAGCTAGTTGGACCCCATCCAGTGATGACAGAGTGCCTGTGCCGAGCACCGAGACGCTCTCTAGAAGACTTCCGATGGAGGTGCTGAGATTTCCTCCTTGTGGATCCATACCTCGTAACACCACCTGCACTGTCTCACCTGCCAAAACGTATCCCCCATCCACATCTGCAGGCCAGTAGAGCGGAGTCCCTTCCTTAGATTGGCAACGATTAGGCGGGAATAGAAGCAGGACCCCACAACGCGCATCTCTGGGCTCACTCTCACACGTACGTACGCGCTAGCCAGGACTGTCTTTTGACCTGAGGAAGGAGGGCTGAGAACAGGGTCACCTGCGCGAACCACAACCATGATTTCGGCACCAAAGAGTGGAGCCTGTGATGCCACCAGGCGAGGAGCGGTGGGAGTTTGTGTGCCGCGCCCCGAGGTGTACCACATCTCGTTGCGCAAATCTGGTAGGCTACCCCAAAGGACCTGTTGAATTAGTTCTTGTTGTAGGATCTCGGTGCCTGCCAAGTTGGTGGCAGTTTCCTCGAAGCGCAGCAGCGCAAGCAAGCCTGTGAGGGCGACCAAGAGACATGAATCAGTTGTAGCAACGAGCAGGTGAGGAGATTCGAGCAGCGCTGTGGGGCCTGGGCATTTGCAGAACAAGGTGATCGGCGTAGCAGGACGCATTGTGGTCCCTGTGCGAATCAAGAGGAAGGTATATTCACTCGTAGCTGTTGTGAATATGTAGCATCCAACCTGCATAGTTGGTTCCGACCAGAGTCAGCCGATACGTCTGGGAAATCTCATATTCACTTCGGGCCACGCCCCATATACGGTATTCATCAAGCATTCCATCCAAGGATTGGAGCTCGTCAAAGCCGCCGATGAACGCATCCTGCTCCTGTCCGATGATGAAAGCCCCTGACGCAAGAATCTCCCAAAAGAATCTCTCAAAGTCGGGTCTCAGCTCACCCGGCGAACGTGCATATTTGTTTGCAAGCTATTTGGCCTTAAACACTGCGTAGAGCCGGATGTGAACCTGCATTGGGTTCATTCACATATTTTCACAAAGCAGCACGTGCAGTGTTCGGAGTGCAGACAGAGGACACTCAACCAAATGGCTTGTCAAAGCGGCCGGTGCAAAAGCACAAGAAAAGCTTGGCAGCGTGGTTAAAGCAGAGAAACGCCTTTATCTCTTACCGGACGCCATGTGGAGCAAGATATGTTAGGCAGGGGGTTGCTAGAGCAAGCAGTCGCGCCAGTTGTCTTACCGCTTGCTTCTAGTGGCTGTAGAAAGTCCTGTAGGTGTTGACCGACAGTTTCCTCTAGTTGTTTGATGCCGTTTACGTACATAAGCAACGAACCTGTAGAACACACAAACTGAGTTCAAGCTGGCAAATTCTCGCTTCATGTATTGGAACACTGCAAACGTTGTCGGGCGGAGAACGCCAGTCAGGAGAGCCTCAGACCATCAAGTCCTGGAGCACTTGAGAAATTCAAAGACTTGAGCGTGGGCACTTGCCCTGGGAGCGATCTTCGGAGACGGACGATACGACAGCAAAATGATTCCACTCTCTCCCGGTGGCGATTGAAGTGCACGACGAGGTTTCGCAGGTCATTCGCGAAGTTCTCCGGAAGAAGCGAACGAAATTTTTACTGAAGAGTAGACAGAGCTCGTTCGCTTGTTCGCGCCGGGTCGTAGAATTGTAGGTACTGTACGAAGCCACGGTAGCCTCCTGAAAATCGTTGTAAATGAAAATCTGGAAAGGGCACACCAGGGCATGTCCGTCAGTGCAATCGTGAGCGACAAACTTTCATGTGTAAAAGCAAAGCTCGGGAAGTACCGAGCGGATAGCCCATAAAAGACGGAAGACGGCTGTGAACTCTCACAGAACTCTCAGCGACAGAAGGTACAGAGCGATCGGAGCAAGCCGTACCCAAAACTCCAGGGTGAAGTTGCCTTGGGGAGGGTCCACCCACAACCTGAACGTTGCAAAACAAAATTGAGTGTTCGATACAGAACGCCAAGCACGACAGCGCTCAAGGTTGTCTATTTTGCGCCTTGCAGCACGCGCAGGATACAGGAACAGCAGTAACAGTTACAGGCCTCTCACCATGATACCAAGTCGTTACGCTCAAGGTCCGCGTACATCGCATGACCCCCTCCTCCAACATGGGGTGTCTCTGCTGAAAGCTCCCCTAACATGAGAACTAGCAGTGTGGCAAGCAATACTGAGCGGCAGACAATATCGGCAACGGAAGACGACCTTCCAAACCTTACGGCGAAATCTGCCATTTGTTAGATAGCGAGGGCAGTGTGAAAGAAAGGTGTGTAGTATTGAGAAGGTCACTTTTAGAAGAAATGCATTTCACAGAGATGGCAGGAAGCAAGGAACATGTGTCGGCACAAAATTCCCTATTATGGTTCCCCTATTTCTTGCGAAGAATAAAGCATACTAATATTTGTCGGAAGAGGTTCTGAAGGTTTGGGGTGGTCGAGGGCTTAGGTCCTCACATTCGTACTTGCAACTTGGGGTTTGATCCATTTTCAAAATGAAGAATAGATACTGTACAGTAGGAATAAATCTAGATCCATTTTCTCCATCCCGTTTTCCCCCAACTGTGCGTGTCACGGCGCCTCTGGCGCTGATCTCCCGAATTTTTATTACTGTAGCCTCCACCAGCTCATTCACCAGCACCATTTTAAAAAGCCCGGCAGGCTCGATCGCACCGCGCCTTCATCTCCAGAAGACGAACAAGTTTACAAGTCACAGATAGAAGATGATACAGCATGCAGCCATACACCAAGCTACACCTCGAATTTCAATTTGACCGACTTGAACACGTGTAGACACGGTGGCTTTGGTCGGGCTGTCGTGTGTCCCCGATTTCGTGTATCATGAAATCATCGTGATCATCCCACGATATACATATTGTCATGTGCCACGGTCATGTCATGTGGTGTCATATCATGACATGACACGCACAACCAGCGCAGCGCACAACCGCTCAACTTTCCTCGTTTTACTGTATCATGTCGGTCGGGTGGGCTGTTCAACTTCATTTGTTAGAGATAGTATGAGAAATGGTATGAGCATATCATTTATCATAACAGCTATCAGGCAGGGCTGAATCAGGCCTATCAAGCATCGCACAAACACATCGCGAAACAGAAAGTGTCGAGGATATCGTGTCAACAGCGCATGCCCCATGCCCGTGCCCCGTGACACTTCGGTCGAGTCTTCCCAATATTTTCCGGGTACTTCCTCCTCCTATTTGATCTTCATGGGGTAGCATACCGGTGAGCAGTTGTATATTGGTTTCCTTAGTTAGCAAGTGCATCGTTTTATCCCACTGCAGCGTCACTGTGTAAAGCAGGCTCGCTGCCTTGAGACCAAAAGAAATTTCAGCTCCAAAATTAGGTGGGCCTAAGCGCAATATTTTACCAAAAAAAAAACAGAGGCACTAAGCGATTGTAGGAAATGTCCAGCGTTTGAATCGTGCGATAGTGAGAGACTTGAACGCTTTCTTCTACTCATTTGAATGCCTGAATCCTGGATATCCCATCTTTTCGAGCGAATAGATAGAGATCATAATAACCGTATCACTCGCCAAGAAATTGAACAATACGCCAATCGTCTTCGACTTCCCAAATATTACGTCGAATCTTTCGTACAGGATGCACTGGGACAGTCCGAACAACTCACTTATGATCAGTTCGAATCGGCAATTCTAGCTAAAGAGCACGCTTTGCACGCTGTGTTTGTTTCGATGGATACCGATGCCGACGGGACAGTTAGCAAAGAAGAGCTTTCTCGAGGTCTAAAACAGATGGAGCTCTGTGCGAGCGCTGGGGGCAAACGCAAAAGACTCACGGATAAAGCGATCGAGACGGTTGTTAACGCGGTGCACACTGGCAGACCAATCGACGAGGAACATTTTCGAGAGGCTTTTGTATTTCTTCCTAACAATGAGCTTGCAACCTGCTCCTCTTATTTCATGAAGGTTGGAATAGATACGAGTGCCCCTTTTCGGTCGCAGCCACCTGACAAACGAAAAGATGGTCATGCTGGGGCTCACCTGATAGCTGGGGGACTATCCGGATGTATCGCAAAAACTGCTACAGCGCCTTTAAACAACATCGCGGTACAGGGAGCCTTACATAGCGATGCAACTCTTTGGGGAACAGTTCAGCGCATGTATGCGAAGCAAGGTTCACAAGCATTCTTTCGAGGAAATCTTGCCAACGCCGGCCTCAGCATCCCATGGAAAGGACTTGACTTCTTCACATTTTCCTTTTACAAACAGCATTTGCTTACTCCAGACCAGCTCGAACCGAGTGACCTTCAGCGGCTTCTTGCTGGGGGCTTATCTGGGGCGACTTCCGAGTTACTGTTGTATCCAATGGATCTTGTAACAGGTCGCATGTTTTTGACGAACCGGCTGTACTCCGATCCAATCTCAGGGATGTATCACATTGCTCGCACCGAAGGCTTCCTCGCTCTTTACAAGGGCATCGATGTAAGCCTCCCTGGCAGTGTCTTGTATACTGGAGTGAGTTTTGGATCGTATGACATTTTGAAGCGCATCATCAAGGGCTATAACGCACAAGCAGAACTTGATTCAAAAACTTCTAGCGGAACAGATACATCTCCGGCCCCAACAAAGTTGCAAACTTTTTTTGCTGGAACTTTTGCTGGTTGGTGCGGCATGACGGCCTCGTATCCTTTAAACGTGATTAGGCGACGACTACAAGTGCAAGGCTTGATCAACACACAAGGTTCAGGCTTTCAACGCTTGCCTTGGGGTATAGAATATCGCAGTTCCTTAGAAGCAATCTACCGGATAGGAGTTGAAGAGGGCTTCGCAGCTTTTTTCGGTGGCTGGAAGGCTATGTCCCTCAAGATGGCTCCTTCCTCTGGTATCAGCTTCTTAGCATATGAGGTCATCCGCGAGCGGTTGACTGATGAGAGCAAGCAATACTAAAGTCCTACCTATGAAAGTGGCCCCCAAGAAACACGATCTGATGCAGGGACGATGCTCAGGGATATTTTGATACAAAAGATGCCATCTGATCGTTGAGGAATTAGCACACATACAAAGAATACGCAAGAGGGCTAGGCTCCCTCCGATGAAAGCCGCACAACCTGAGTGGATCGTCCTATTTATTTATTTATTATTTTATACAAAGAATTTGTTCTTTTTTGCTTTTCTCCTGAATTTTGCTTCCTTAGTTTTTGCCTGAACAACTGTTGGCCGCAACGCGGGATTTCACAAAAACACCCAAGACCACATCCGATGACGGTTTGTGTCGGAGTCTTTGAAAATCATCATTTGGAGATCTTGTTTTGTGCACACCGAGCACTCATCAATCGAAACTCGTTGACTTTTGGCTGACATGATAGATGATGCTGCTCATAAGTCATATCCGTGCTCGCTTTCTGTAGACGCAAGGATTCAGTAATTTATGGCATTAAGATATGCAATACATGAGCTTGAGATGAAGAAATTCAAACGAAAGGGCATCAGATGAGGCGAACGACAACATATTTGCACAAAAAATGGCGATGTGTTTGCGGGGTGTTGGCTACACGATTGCATCCAAGTTCCGAGGCTGTTAATGTGAACAGCAAAATATATGCAAAGGGTGGATATATTTGCGGGTCACAACAACTCAAGAAGCACACAGTGCAAACCCGGAGTGTCACAGTCAAAGATGAGATAATAAAATAACTTGGTGGTTTTATTATTTGTCGGAACTGATGCCGGGCAAGATGCAAGTGACACCACAAGGCGAGGTGTGACACAGGAAGAGACAGTCACCCCCAGTTATGGGGGGGCGAAAGTCTGTCTCTCCATGACTCTTAAGGGTTCGCTTGGAAGCGATATGATATATGATATATAGCGAGGCTATTATGGAACGTTAATAGCTCACGCAGCGTCTGTGTGGATATGAGTGCAGTGCTTCTTCAGAAGTGACTGCTGTAGCCCAACGCTACCTCATTTTACGCAATGCCCCGCATCTCATAGATGCCACCACAATTGGGTTGTGAACCCAAGGCATTGGTTGAACAATCAGTATCGGCTGAACGAATAAGCCATATGATACTCGCATGCTTGTTCAGAACATGCTAGAAGCGAAGATGAGTTTTCTCCGAACACTTTCGGTTCTTCAAGACTTCATCTTGCTTTGTCATCTCGATGCCACAACCTGGCCTCTCGATGACGGGTGTCACTCAAGGTGAGTGAATGACAAATGGTATGACTGTACATGTCATAGTCGACCGTACTGACGACTGTCATAAATGTATGACGCGACTCGACCTGTACAGTCATGATCGACCATACTGTCGACTGTCATAATAATATATGACATGACCGACTGTCATAATAATATATGACATGACATGACATGGTATGACACGTATGACATGTATGACACATATGTCATCGGTCATAACCCTGACAATGACACCACCTCATCCCGAAGGCGTGAGGTGTCACGATGCCAGCTAGCCAGGCCGGGGCTAGCACCCTACGGATGGCCACAGAGGCAAAACTCTAAGAAACAAGCATCTTTTGAGACCCTAAGAGGTCTTTTTCAACCCAGCTAGAGCGGCTCCGCCTCGCTGGTCTCTAGATCGTGCTCTAGGGGCTTATGCCCATGCATGTGCTGTGGGGAGGACTACTCCCACAGGCCAGCCGGCGAATCTAGCCCAGCAATCGAGGGTGGACGGCGGCGTAGCTCTCGATGGTGAACGTCAAAAGCAAAACATAAACCAGAAAAGTTGTTGAAGTCACCGGAGTTCCGCACACCACCATGTTGGTGTGCATCCAGAGTGAACAAGAAGTCAATCGACAGCACCAAAGTAGCCAGCTGTGGTCTCAACCAAGTCGGACCCGAAGGGAGGGTTCCCGAAAGGACCTCTCTCATGTAGAGCCACACCGTAGAAGAAGGCCATGTCGAAACTCAAATCTGCCTGAGCAAGATCCTGAAAGATGTCAGGGGGCTCAGGCGGCTCAAGCGGTGGCACATTGTCAGCCACAAAGAAACCCTGAGCCGGGATCACGGATTCAACAAATTCATTCGTGGAGAAAATTGACGGAGTCTCCCAATCGAGGTCACCACCAGGCGAAGGCAATCCCGCAGCCGACTGAGCATCGGGCACAGCTGCCACCCCCATGATCGAGATGCAAAGAACGAGGGAAAGGAGGAAAGGAATTCCCCACGGCCCAACCGTGGCAGGAAAGCCCCAAGGCGGCTTCCCACAACCGTAGGTCCTCTGCTCGTCCACGGGCGGCCCGGAAGCATGATTGGCCGACGGAGGCGAACCCCGCGGCTTCAGCCGGAAGCTGCCGTCGGCAAAGTCCTCGTAGTCGTCGGTGTCGTAGCCGGTGAGGTCAACCGGCGCGATGGCGGCGTGGTTGACAGTCTGAACGAACCCAGGGAACTCACCGTCCGTCGTGGTAGCCACCCGCGCCGATTGAAGCGGCACGGGCTTCACATCCTCCTCCTGCGAGACAGGTATAGCAGGGGCCGGCACGGCGGATGCCGATGCCGCCGCACCACCTGCCGGAACCTGCTCCTCCGGCATGTTCCCCGCTGCCGCGGGGCCGCACACCAGAGCCGATGCATGCGGCTCGAGAACCGCCGGTGGTGGGAAGGATGCGTGGGTGTAGTGCACCTTGCAGTTTGCCGCGGCATGGACCTCCGCGGCGAGATCGTCCAGCCGCTGATGAATGTCGTCACCTGCGGGCTCGTCAGCAGGCTGCTGCGGCTCTACCGTGAAGCCGTAGGCGGACACGTCGATCCCGCCCACCGCACCCGCACAGAGTACCGCAGGCGGCCCGTACGTAGATGCCGCAGTGGCAAAAGCCTCGGCCCCATCATCCGCCGCCTGCTGGAACAGGGCACACATGGCCAATGCACGCACCCCCTCCGCGTCCTCCTCGTCGATGGGAATGCAGAATGCCGCGGCCGAGTGCGGGGGATGCTGACGCCCGCCCAACGGACAGTCGCGGTAGAAGTGGTACTGCTCACCTTTTCCCGCTTTCTTGCACCTCCCGCAAAAGGGCTTCGCCTTCTGGTCGTCACGGTCGAAACCGACTGCAGGCAGCGGGTGCGTGCCGACACGGAATCCCCGCTGCGTACCGCGCTGCTGCTGCTGCCGCTGCTGACGCTGCGGCTGCTGCCGCTGCTGCTGCGCCGGCGGCGCGTCCGTCCCGCGCTGTTGTCGCAGCAAGTCCTGAAGCTCGTTGATCTTGTTGAGGAGAGCGCCGTACTCCGTGCTGGAGAGCTGCGCAGAGACGCCGCTCTTGCCCGAAACCGCCTTCCCCGTCCCCGTCTGCGCCCAAGCCTGATAGATCTCTACCACAAGGGAGCGGAGAGATGCCAAGGAGACATGCGCGAGGTCGGCCGCGAGAGGATACCGCACCTTGACCGCGGTGTAAAACACCGGGTCCAGCCGGTTGTACAGGGAGAGCTTCCTGGTCTCCTCGGTGGGTGTCCAGTCCGTAGCTTTGTTATCCCGCACCAGACGCTGTTCCCGAGCCAAGATGGGCTGCGGGTCAGTGTCTGCGGGATAACGCAACGCGGCGTGCTCCTCCTGGTGCGACTCACGTAGCGCCACCGGTACGCAGCCCTTGATGATGTCCACAAGAGCTCGCCGTCCATCACGGTCAGACGAGGCGTCGGTGCCAGTCAGCCAGACGTAGGCGTTGCTGTGCTTCTCGACAACCAGAGCCAGAACGTCGTAGAGCAAGCCGTTGACCTTGCTCACCACACGAGCCAGAGGGTCGTCGAGGTCAAAAGATGCCAGCTCCAGCCCAGCTGAATGAAACTCCGTACGCAGCTGCACCACCAGCTCGGAGAGGAGGCCAGCGTCGTCCGTACCGCGAAAATGGTGCTTTTTGTCACCAAGGACATCCTCGCGGATACCCTTGGCCCACTGGCGGTGAAGACGCGCCTTGTAGACTTCGTCAACCAGCTTGCTCTGCTCCTGCAAGTACTTCCTGGTCGCCACGTCTGCATCCTCGTTGGAATTCGGAGCGGGGGTCGGAACAGTTGGCGTACGCACCGTCGGACTGTTCCGAACCCCGTCTAATAGCCTCAGTGAGGCGTCGATGTCACTGTCCCTGTCCAGGGACTTCTTCGCTCGGGTCAACATGCCCATACTCTGAAAAGCCAGAGGGGAGGTGGTACGCAGTCGCGCGGTTGGGTGTGGTAGCGGAAAAATGGTAATGGCCAGCAGCGGAGAGGAGCTAAGAGAGCGGAGCGGCGAGGGGCACTCGAAGATGTCGTCGTCGAAGTCGAAGGTGTCGCGAACACCAGCCCAGAAAACAGTAACCAGCAGGGCCAGTGCCGGTGCAAAACTGGATCCGAACATTGCTAAGACTAGTCCGTAACGAGGCGCGGTCCCCATAGCCGCCACTCCCAGTTGCTTACCGCAAACAATTCATACCATAAATCCTAGTCGCACCCAAACGCGCATGCGCGCACCACCTCTCCAAGCGGCCGTTTAGCCAATCATGGCCAAATCAGCAAGTGGAATAAAAGCGTGGATGGGGCCACGACCTACTGGAATATCCTAGTTCACTAGATATCAGAAACTCCCGAACTGTGTGGATAAACTCATAAGATAAATAAACCCTAAGCTAGATATACCCGGAACGGTCTCGGACGGTTTCGGAGTCTAGCCTACCTGTGACACAGCGTGTGTCACAGCACGAACCTATAGATCAGTCAGCAGTCCAGTGTTGGTCCTAGGAGTCTGTTATAGGGGCCTGACCGGGACTCCCAGTCAGGGCTGCCTATACAGATTTCAGCAGGGCATACCTTTGTATATGTCTTTAATGTCTTTGTTGTTGTCGCTTCTTGCTGGTACCAGTCTTCTTACACCGATTTGAGGCGTCCCTCATGGTGTTTTTAGGTTATTGGGGGGAACTGAGTCCACTTTAGTCCCTCACCTTAGGCATTTAGCCATACAGTCCTTAGGATGTAGCCCACCTTTCCGGAAATCGTATCGTTGAGTGACGTTCCAAGGTTCAATGAAGAGCGTTTTCGCGATACAATCCTACGCTGGATTACTGATTGATCCACACGTTATCATGTATGTGCTAGACGATTCAAAGCATCCGAAGTCTACGTTACGGATTATTTGCGCTAGCCGTCGTCGCCTTTGCGCGATCGATGATCCCACGATTATAACGAATTATATTCGAACGATTCTCGGCCTAATATAGTGCACCCAACTCTTCCTCCCCTCCTTAAGCTACTTTGGAGGATCCTAGGCGGTGATGGGGAGCCCGATTTCGATAATAAACGAACAAAGGGGCTTGTTTTAATGCAAACGGAGCGGCCCTGCTTAACGGAATTGGACTTATAATCCTTTACCGGTCTGCTCAACTCCTCAATATTTTTGTCTAGTACGCACGCTTTGACGAACATCTATCGCGATGAGTGAGAATGGATTCGCCACGTACTAATGTGAAATTTATTTAGTTATGTTTGTCAAGCACAACTTAGGATCACAACTCCGTCTACCTCAGTCGATATCTCCGGTAGCTTCGGATGACTGGCCAAGAATCCGATGACAAACCACGGTTTTGGCAAAGGTAGCATTTAGCAGTTTTTATTTATCCACAGATATGATATCTCGCATGTGTGCGTATCTGTGCAAGGGTATGATTTTGAACAAGGCTCACTACACCTTTAGCAAGGAAGGATCAATTCCCGCTTCAATGCAACATAATGATAAACATTAAGAGCAAGGTTATATAGATGATCGATATGTATTAGTATATATTACAAGAAGTAAGGGCATAAGGCTTAATATAATGTTTAGCCTTCATAGGCAGCTATAATGTCTGCTGCATTGGTCAGCTCTGTGGCTTTGACCCAGGTGTCATGCTCAGGACCGTAGCCTGCATATCGTACTAAATAGTATTTGACACCTCTAGTGAACTTATCCGAGAGTATATGTGATATCTCAAACAGTGGTTGCCCTTCTTCGGTGATCATCTGTGGCAGAGGCAAAGGTGCTTGGATCGAGTCATTGTACAGCTCTAATCTGGAAACAGGCTGTACCGGATGAATACGGATATCAAGATTTCCGAAATCTAACTCGTATGCACGTCCATGGCTAAGCACTTTGGAAATAGTGAACGGCCCAATATATGGTTGCTTAAAGTGTCTGCCTGCCTCTGTCAAACCAGTCCATTGAATAAACTCGGTCCGTAAAAGAACTTTCTGCCCAACTGCAAACTGCTTAGGCATGTGAGTCTTATTGAATCTGGCTTGGCTAATTTCTGCTGCTCGGGAAATGTTGTCTACCGCGTTGGCATGAACAGCCGAGTACTGGTCAAAATGATCTCGAATAGCTCTTTGTATTGGAACAGGAGCTTCTGGCGGAATAGTGATAACCAGATCATGAGGCGAGAGTGGTTGCGCCATCGAGTCGAGATAAAATGGTGAATAACCAGTTGATGCAGAAACGGTATTGTTAATTGCAAACTCCACCAGAGGCAACTTGTCCTCCCACGAATTGGCTGAAGTATCGTTGCAACAACACCTGAAAATGAAAATGCTACTAATCAGTTTGTAAACCAGAGGATGGTGAAATCATATCATGAATCAACAATTTGAAAAATACCTGAGGATGTCCTCAATGAAGGCATGGCTTCTCTCATTGGCAGCATTCGACTGTGGATGGTGTGACGATGTCATAGACAATCTCGTACCAGTAGATTTCCACAGTGTCTGCCAGAATGTAGAGGTGAATCTGGGGTCTCGATCTGAGATGATGTTCCTCGGAAGACCATGGAGCTTGAAGATATGCTGCATATAGATGGAAGCAGTATGCTGAGCTGTCCAGGTCATGCTGAAGGGAATGAGATGACAACGATGAGAGAATTGGCACATTACCACAAATATACTGTCGTGCCCATTAGTGGTGATAGGCAGATCAGTGATCCAATCAAGAGATACATCAAGCCATTTTGTCTTAGGCACAGAATATCGTATGTGTGCCTGACCATAAGGCTTGTGTCGCCTCGTTTTCTGGCGCTGACAAACGGGGCACTCCCGAATGTACTTGATAGCTGCCGTTGTCATTCCTGGCCAATAATACCGGCTACGCAGAAGATGAAGCATGCGATTTTTGCCTACATGACCAGAAATAGTGGCTGAGTGGCACTCATGAAGAAGAATGTGGCGAAGTTGTGTGATCTCACCGTCATCTGTGGGGACTTTAGCTGTTGGTGGAATGTACAGCTGTCTGCCATATATGGTCTTACGATAGATCAACCCCTGAATGAGCTCGAAGCTGTAGCTGCTGACTGACTGTGATGAAGTCGATGATGTCAGCTTAGCCAAAATAGTCTGTGCAAATGTGTCACGATCATATTCGGATATAATGATGTCGTGTAGCTGATGAGCTGATGAAGAAGATATAAGAGCAATGAATGTAGGATCTGCAGATGGAATGACCTCGCTGATGTCCATATGATGAAGACAATCGGTAAGTTCAAAAAGTGCAGAGATACGCGTGAGTGCGTCTGCAACCTTATTCTTCTCGCCAGCAATGTGCTCTATACGGAAGTTGTACTCAGAGAGTTCGTCCAACCACCGTGCCTGTTTGGGGCTCAGTGTGGATTTGGTCTGGAAATAAACCAGTGGCTGATGATCTGAGCGTACAATAGTCTCAGGAGCTCCCAACAAGATGTGGCGAAAGAATCGGAAGCCTTCCACAATGGCAAATAGCTCGATCTCAGGAATAGGCCAACGTCTCTGTGTATCGGATAGAGTGACGCTGTGATAGCCACATGGCTTCATACCTTTTCCTTGATCCTGGAGTAATACTTGGCCAACGTGTGTGCCTGATCCATCGACCTCCAAAATAGATGGCAGTTTCTGATCTGGAAGCTGTAATACTGGAGCGTTACAGATGGCACTTTTGAGGTTATCAAATGCCTGCTGCTGCTCAGTTTCCCAGACAAACTCTGCATTATCTTTAAGGAGACGATTGAGAGGTTCGGCAACTTTGGAGAACTTTGGTATGAATCTCCTAAATTGACCAACCATGCCCAAGAATGACCGAAGGGATGACTTGCCATCTTTAGCCATACGGCGTAGAGGCTGCTTTCCAACGGTAGGACCATAAGACACTGGAGGCTGAATTGCCATGACTGCTCTGATCCTGTCTTCGATGATGGATAGGCCTGCTTCAGATATGTGATGTCCGATAAAATCTATAGATTTAACGAACAACTCCACCTTGGAAGGCCTGATGAAAAACTGGTGATCTCTGCAACGCTGGAGGAACTGTCGAACATGCTTCACATGACTGTCAAAATCTGGACTGTATACGATAGTGTCGTCCATGAATATGACAAGGAACTGGTCGATGAAGTCGAAAAATGCCCGATTTCCTACACGAAGTGCTGTTGCAGGAGCATTGGTCAATCCGAAAGGCATAACTGTCCATTCATAAGAACCGTATCTGGTGCGAATAGCAGTTTTATGTATATCATCCGGATGAATGGGGATTTGGTGAAAGAACTGGTTGAAATCAAATCTACTGAACCATCTTGATCCCTTCAGCTGCTCTAGTAGGGTGTCATGTGGTGGTAGTGGATACGTGTCCTTGATGGTGATGTTATTCAGGGCACGATAATCACAACACATCCTCCACTTTCCCCCTGGCTTAGGAGCGAAAATGATTGGGCATCCATATGGCGATGATGATGGACGAAGGATACCCAACTCGACATATTTGATGATTTGCCGTTTGAGTTCCTCCATCATGGGTGCTGGAATGGTGCGTACTGGCTGTGAAGGAGGCTTATGTCCAGGTTCGATGTCGATTCTATGATATCCACCTTCAAACCGCTCTGGCCTATGACCAGCCGGAAGATCCTCTTGGAAAACGTCTGAAAAGTCTTCTCTCACTTGATCACGTGCTGCTGTGACCTCGGGGTCTTCCATTGTGGTGTCTGAGTCTGATGCTGCAAAGACCAATTCACCATCGACCTCGGAGAGGAAAAAGAGATATGCTACGGCTTCTTCAGCCGAACCACTGGATCGAATGCGACGGAGATGTTTCCTCATAGTGGTGGCACTGACCAATTCCATTTCAGGAAGGCCATCTGAGTCTGGAGTCTGCTCAACTCTGGACAATACTGTGCGAATACTGGAGCCTGATGAATGCTTCCTAGTGATCGTCAGATTTTTGGTCTGAAAGTCAATATGTGGATTCCTCCTCTCCAACCAATCTTGACCCAGAATGACAGTGAATGGTTTCATGTCAATGATGTAGAGATCTACCGAATCCTTATACTTGCCCAGCGTGAATGTAGCATTGGGAAGATAGGATGTGCATGGTAGTTGGCTTCCTCCAGCCAATCCCACTGAAAATGATGAAGAATCTGTGGGAGGTATACCAAGCTGAGCAGCGAACTGTCTGTCGATGAAAGACGATGTGGCTCCTGGATCTACCAAAATGTGAGTACTCTGTCCATAAACTTTCCCTTTATACAACAACAGCTTCTTCTGTGATTTCAGCTGTGCTGTTTGAGACTGCATCTGTGCGATGTGTTCTGTGGGATTGTCCATCTGCTGAAACTGCAATGTCAGACTGGAAAGGACTTCTTCTGAGATACTCTCAATCCGGCCACTTGCTTCAGTGGCATCTTCAGGCTGATCTACCCTCGGGGTGCTCTCAACACCGGTACCTGCGCAGTACCCTGAGAGTTTCCCTGAGGAGCTGGAGCTGATGGAACTGGATCTGGAGTTGCAACTGCTGCATTGATGCTGTGCTGACTCTTCAGTTCCTTGACCAAGGTGTTGATCGTATTGATGAGTTTGCCAGACCCATCCTTAGCACCCTGATTCTTCTGTGGCTGTCTCTGATTCTGAAAAGGATTCTGAGCTGGTGGCTTGCCTTTGATCTGCTTTCCATCATTGGTAGTGGTGGCCCAACAATCCTTCTCGATGTGACCTGGTCGATCACAACGATGGCAAGTCTTATTCTGATTCTGTTTCTGTGATTGTCCTTTTCCTTTTCCTTTGCCCTTGCCTTTACCACCTTTTCCTTTGTTCCGATTCTGATTGGAGTTCTGGCTGCCACTCTGATTCCAATTCCGATTTCTGTTGGATCTGTCATATGGCTTCTGGCCACGTCCTCTGTCCTTATCCTTCTTGGCTGGACCTCCAGATGACTGCTCCTTCTGACCCCGATAGTGAAGGGTTTCTGATTGCTTTGAGTGAATGACGTAGTTCAAATCAAGCAATATCTGTGTGGTTAGTGACCACGACATATTATTCCTTTCTGTTTCTGTCAGGAATCGTAAATGAAACTGTCTGCGAAGTTCCGGATCTACGCTGTTGACGAATCTGTCCTTTATCAACACATCTTCTAGTTCAACTGCTGCCAGTGCAGCCAGTGAAGTGAATGTGCGTAGATAATCTGAAAAAGTCTGGTTTTCCTGTTTCAGTGACATTAGGTGTTTTTTAGCCACTGATCTTTTATGGGGGTTACCAAACTGTCTGAGGAAAATCCCTCTGATTCCTGCAAATGTGGCATCTGGTTGATTTGCCACGACCTGGAAATAGTGTCTGTCGTTATTCTGTATGAGAGTAAGAAACACTGTGATCAAATCCTTATCATTGACACCTGGATAAGTGAACTGGAAATATCTGTCCACTGTTTCCAACCAGACCTCTGCGTCCTGTCCTGATTTGAATTCCCTAGGTGGCATCATTTTCACCTTGGGGACCAAACTGGGTGGAGCTGGTGGAGCTGGTGCTGGTACTGTATCTGCATCTGGATCTACAAAGACCATCGGAGGACTGTCTGCTGTATACTCTGTTTCTGGTGCCTGAGGCTCATTGGCAGGATCCTTGTACCGGCTCATATCTGGTTTCATGCGACTGACATTGTCATAATAGCCTATGTGGTCATATCTGGTTAGTGTATCGGCATAACCAGCGATCCACTTTGGAACCTTAAACCGACTGTATGCATCGTATGAACCAAGTATGTCGAAAAACCAAGTCGAATGATCTGGGTTGATATCAGGAATCTCATGCTCTTCCTCTTCGATAGTAACCATCTAAAAACAAAACACAGCACAAAAATACCTTCAGCTAATTGTCTAACTGAGTGTGTGTGATTTATATGTTATATATGGTATATCTGTATATTATGATGAGGTTATGCATGTACATATATCCACCTTCTTCCCCCCTCAAGGAAGTGTGTGATACAGTGGCAGTTGTCAATTGCCAATACCTCATTCAGCATGCATTCCTTATAGGAATCAGCTGTTACAGTTTTAGGGTTGCAGCCCTACAGTCCTTGGGTTGTAGCCCTGCAGTTTTTGGGTTGTTGCCCTACAGTTTTAGGGTTGTTGCCCATTGTATTATCATGTCTATGATGATTTAGCATGATATAATAATGCCAAAAAAACGAAGTTTTTCCAAATAATGGCGGCATTTTAGGGCATGTGTGGTTACAGTGGCCCTATTACCCAATACAGTGTTTAGGGTGTTACTTGATATCAGTAACCCTAATACAGGTAAAAAATAAGCAGTATAACGTTTTTGCAAAGATTTTTAAGCAAAACTGCATTCAATACCTAAGTGAATGTTAAGTGATTTTCAGAGGGTACGTTACACCCCTGACACACACATTCAAATATTAGGGTGTTACAGGGTGTTACACGTGTTATGTCTTTCAGGGATTGTTATTTGATAGATAAATATCCATTATAGCAAAAAAATCAATCCCGAATTTGCAAAAGATTACACGTATTGTATTTTGACCGATTTTTCGTTACAGCCAATATGTTCACCCCTATATATTACACACCTAATATCTAGGGTGTTACACGAGATATGACATGTGTCATTATGATTTTCTCATACCTCAATAGGTATAAAATCATATTATCAAATAAAATAGGGTCCGATTTTCAATTTTCAAATCTATCGCAAACGGATTTTACCCATTTTGGCCGTTTTTGGCTATATATATATATATATACATATCTCTGTGTGTGTGTGGACTGCAAAGTACAGAAGCACTGCAAATCACTTCACCTTTGCACATGACAAATTTCATGGGATAAAAGTGAATTATTCTGCATATCAACATCTGAGGTTGATCACATTTCTGGGTTTTACTGATTGAAACCCATGGAGGCAAATGCACTCTCTGGTGATATTTAAGATATATCAACTGTAAATGAATTCACAGTTGTGTCAGATCCTAAGATATATTTGGATGTATACAACGAGTATATCAAGTGATATCTCTGTGTTCAAATACATCTGGACACTGCTAGATGTAATCTGAGCAGTTTTTACACAACACATTGTTTGTGTGTATGTATGTCCACAACCACCTTTTGTCAATTCATGTATGGTTGCTGATCTGAGTTGGTACATGCATGTGAAGTGATCATCTGTATCAACTGTCAGAATGCAATGTAGATATTGATGTTGCTCCAGCGATAGTGTGTGGAATGACGAGTGGACTGCACCCAACAGTTACCAGCTGTTTAATGGGTGCAGTATCTTGCCTTCGGGTCTGGAGATAACTCCATCCAGCCCTACAGCATGTTGTTTGATCCTGTTCCCTTATGTATCGCCATCGCTGACACTTCCACGCACATGTGTTTGGAAGTGGGATCTGTGTATTATGTATTGATACAATACTTAATCATTACACTTGGAGTCAGTGTATTGTCAACATGTATAATGAATGCTAGTGTTTGTGCAGTGTATAGTACTGCTGATTAGTACTATTGTGTGTGTGTGTGTGTTTACTTACACACACTTTGCAAGATCTTTATGGATATCACAATATCCTAACAACCTATCATGCAGATTGTCAGCATACCACGTACTGATTACATCTAACATGATATATATAGTTTAGGGATTGTTGTAATTCCATGATAATCTCATTACGAAATGAGTTAATGATTGATTTTACATGAGGCTCAGGTGAGCATTCCTTCAAGTAATCCACCATAGAATGTACATGTTACCTGGAGAGCATCTCGGCTCCACCAGGGCACGACAAACTAATTATGGTGTTGTGATTACTGTCAGGCACCCTTTGCAACATGGATTCGAATATAGGAAGCATTCACTGCAATATGCTTATGCTCTATTTACTACAGCTGTTATCGTGATCAAGCTGTACAATATAATAAAGTATGTAACATTTACAACATTGCAATCATTCAGAATAAAATGTGTGCATGATATAGAAGTATATGCACTGTGTATTAATGATTGCTGTAAGTGAAATGAGTGTATGTGTGTGTGTGCTGATCTGCACACACATGTTGTGCACAGATCACTGTGCTGCTGATAAGTATAATGCTGATGATCAAAAGTATTTGTGTGGTCATCAGAACATTGGAATCTGCTGCATGGTATAGTTGCATGGTATAATAATGCATGGTACATCTCGCTGCATGCGATGGATAGTATATGCTGCAAGTGTGCGTGTGTGTGTGTGATATGGCTACACACACAACATATAGTACACAGACATGTGATTGCACAGCGTCCATATTTATCTGATTTCATCTACTTATATGTGTGTGTGTGTGTGGCTACACACACAACATATGATGCACACCCATATGATTGCAAACTTGTATGTAAATCTGCCAGTGAATGGATAAACATCATCTCTTATGTGTAAGCATCACAGATTTTAAGTAGCATGCTGCATATATGTATACCATCATCGCGCGTCATCCGATCATGATAAATCTAGCAGGTGTGTATATATCCTGTCAAGCAAAATCATCATGCGCGCGTAGACGAGTGATTTTTGCAACCATTTAAAATGACGAGATTTTGATGCGTACACTGCATTGAAAATTAGTGCGAGTAGCGATTTATCAAAGTCGTTGATATGTGCGCTGCTAATGGTGAACATATCTCTGTCGCAGGTATGTATGGCATATGATACGAAGGCCATTTCGCGTACGGAACATATACTGATGACGATTTGTTCATCCGCGCGTCAGTATGTCGCATATCGTACAATTTTGCGAATGATATTAGCGCATATGTGCGATCTGTATGCTGTATGCACACCTTGTTGCGCTGTTATACTCTGACGGTGATTATGCGAGCGTAAGCGTTAGCGACGGTATCTCCCGCGCACTTCGTCCGCTGTTTATTCCGCAGCGAGTGTAGTTATGCGATATATGTCTTATATGTGCGACTGCGGGCGCCTGTATGTATACGCGATCCGCGAACCTGTTGCACACACAAAAATACAATATATCTCTATTTGCTGCACTGCACACTTAGGTCCTCGTTCGTCGCGTGGACGATTAGAATACCACTCTTAAGGGTTCGCTTGGAAGCGATATGATATATGATATATAGCGAGGCTATTATGGAACGTTAATAGCTCACGCAGCGTCTGTGTGGATATGAGTGCAGTGCTTCTTCAGAAGTGACTGCTGTAGCCCAACGCTACCTCATTTTACGCAATGCCCCGCATCTCATAGATGCCACCACAATTGGGTTGTGAACCCAAGGCATTGGTTGAACAATCAGTATCGGCTGAACGAATAAGCCATATGATACTCGCATGCTTGTTCAGAACATGCTAGAAGCGAAGATGAGTTTTCTCCGAACACTTTCGGTTCTTCAAGACTTCATCTTGCTTTGTCATCTCGATGCCACAACCTGGCCTCTCGATGACAGGTGTCACTCAAGGTGAGTGAATGACAAATGGTATGACTGTACATGTCATAGTCGACCGTACTGACGACTGTCATAAATGTATGACGCGACTCGACCTGTACAGTCATGATCGACCATACTGTCGACTGTCATAATAATATATGACATGACCGACTGTCATAATAATATATGACATGACATGACATGGTATGACACGTATGACATGTATGACACATATGTCATCGGTCATAACCCTGACAATGACACCACCTCATCCCGAAGGCGTGAGGTGTCACGATGCCAGCTAGCCAGGCCGGGGCTAGCACCCTACGGATGGCCACAGAGGCAAAACTCTAAGAAACAAGCATCTTTTGAGACCCTAAGAGGTCTTTTTCAACCCAGCTAGAGCGGCTCCGCCTCGCTGGTCTCTAGATCGTGCTCTAGGGGCTTATGCCCATGCATGTGCTGTGGGGAGGACTACTCCCACAGGCCAGCCGGCGAATCTAGCCCAGCAATCGAGGGTGGACGGCGGCGTAGCTCTCGATGGTGAACGAAGTCGAGCGCCGCCAGGACGTCGTCATCCAACGCCCACGCGATGCGGTGCGACGATGTGTGGTACCAACAGAGCGAGTGCGGGGACGTGGACACCCCGAGGTGGGCGAAGGTGGAAAATGCGGTGTGGCTCCACTCCGCCGCACACAAGTGCGAAAGCAGAGAGGAAAAGCGGTGGGACGAGGGATGCAACACCACCAAACACCACCACGTGCTGAAATCTGTATAGGCAGCCCTGACCGGGAGTCCCGGTGCAGACCCCTATGACAGATTCCTAGGTAGCCAACACTGGACCGTGACTGATCCGTAAGCCCGTGCTGTGACACACCGAGTGTCACATGTAGTTAGACTCGAGACCGTTCCTCGGAATTCACGGCCGGGAATTTCAGATTCATGGCCGTGAATCCTGACTCCGTGGCCGTTCCGGGTATATCTAGCTTAGGGTTTATTTCTTATAAGAGAGTTTATCTATATTGGTTCCAGGATTGTCTGATATCCGTGAACCGGGATATTCCAGTAGGTCGGGGACCCATTCCACGCTATTTTTCCACAGCTAATTTGGCCATGATTGGCTAAAACAGCCGCTTTGAGAGGTGGTGCGCGACGGCGCGTTTGGGTACGCACGGGAAATTTGCTGGATGTGACACACCGACAGTTTAATCTGTCACTTGTCATTTCCTAAAGTAGGCTGGGTGACCGTCACCAGTAGTCGGGAAACTCCCGTTAGTATTTATGTGTATCTCCCTTTTATCAATCGGACTTTTACCGTTCTGATTCCGAAACCCTTAACTCAGGGTTTATTTCCAGTTATCTAGTTATTCACTCCGAACTATATATCTAACAGGTTTGGCCCCACTTACGCTTTATTTAGCCACTGCGACACCGCCGAGATGATTGGCCGTAAAGCCGGACGCTTGGGATGGAGTGAGGCGCTCCGCGCGTGAGAGTGCCGGCAGTCGCGGGTATGGCCTAAGTTTTGTGGGTTGATTTACGGCGAGCTGTAGGCCTTTGAGGACATTTTTTTACGGGATTTAACGTTGGATTGGTTTACGTATTCTGGTTGGTCACCACACCGTTTCGTATCGGCCGCCATCTACCACACGACTTCTCGGAATTCCTGCTCTCTCACGGCAACCGTATCGACGACCTACCACATTTCTTGGCCGCCCAAGACTTCCGCATTTTTTTCACGTCCTCTTGCCTCACTCCACCCCCGTAGTCTTCTTCATCATGGTCGCTTCTACGAGATCCACAGCTAGCATGGCGAATCGCCGCCGCACATTAAGCACGATTTTTGATTCCGTTGCTGCCAGACATGCCAACACACCCGCGACTCCGCCAGCGGCACAGCCGCCCGCTAATTCGGCGGGGGCTGCATTTTTGGCATCGGTACGCACGTTACAGCGAGAGCACTTCGACATGAAGGTAGCCAAGCACGTCCAACGCAAGTTGTTCGACGGCAAGGAGGGGAGGTTTTCCGGTGCGGAGTCCCACGCGGCGGCCCTCTTCGCGAGAATGGTCTCTGCGCTGCAAACAGCATTCGTCACTGAGGACATCGGGTTCTCTCCGCTCTTCACGCTGGACGACGCTACTTTGGCCGTCCGCGTGGAGGCCAACAATTTATTGTTCTCTACACTCGAGCTGCTGGTAGACCCCTCCTCGCCAGCAGCGGACTGGATGGACTCGTCCCACGCCAGCTTTCCAGAGGACGGTAAGCGTGTTCTACTCGAGTTCGCCCGTCGGATGATCCCTATTGGTGACCCCTTCCAGGGGCAAGCGGACATGTTGGGCGTCCACGTCTCTGCGGGCGTGGACCCGCATGGCCCGATCGAGGACTTCAACGCCGCGCTCAAGGCTGCGAGAACAAGGGCAACGCTCTTGGACGAGGACGTGAAGTCCCTTTTCATCAAAGCCCTCGACACCACCTTCTACCAGCCGGTGGTGTCCCGTTTGCTTCTTCACGACCAACGGGCCGCCCATGACCTCCTCACTATTCAGCAATGGGTACGTGAGTGCTACGGCGAGCACGTGCGGGCGGGCACCGCCACCGCATCCGCACACCGGTACTCCCACGGCACGCACTTCATGGAGAAGGACATCGGTGATTTGGACGCGACGGGTGAGATCGCGGACTTGCGGACGATGGTCCTCGACTTGAAGCGGCAGTTGGCCGCCTTCCTCGTCACCGCCGAGTCCGAGCCGTCTCCACGGGGATTTACTCCTCGCGCGGACAAGCCGGACCGCCGCATCAAGACCCGCTTCGCGGCCTCGCCCCTCCCCAAGGGGGGGAATTGGTCTCGATCCGTCTCCAAGAAGGTGGCCTTCCATCGCGACACCGGTGCGACCATCCCGTACTGCCAAAATCAGGTGTGCGCTAAGGGGAAGGCGCGGCATTGGCATCGGGACTGCCCGAACGGGGGCAGGACCGGGCTCTCGGCCTACGCCTTCGCTGAGGAGGCCGAGAACTCCGTGCTTGCCGCGAAGTTCCAACATGCCATCGACCACGACGACGCCGTGGAGTTCGACGCCCTTTGCATGCTTGCGGGCGGGAAGCCGGAGGTCTTCGCCGACCTTTCCGCGTGCTCGTTCTGCGAGGAGGACGGTGAGGCCCTCGTGTCCGCCGTCACCGAGTTCTCTGAGATGGCACGCGCGGCTGGGGCTTCGACATTCAACGCCAACACCTTCACTGCCAACTTGCCGGTGGTGTCGGAGCCGCCCGCACACTCCCCACCCGCGTCGGTTGGATCCGACGAGGAATGGACCGGTCCGCCGAACCCCTTCTGCCCTCCCGTCACCCGCACGTTTGTCGATTTCATTGAGAGCACGGGGGTTGCGTTGGGGGCGCCCGACGAGCCGGCCCCGAGCATGAATTTGCTCTCCGCGGTTAGGGCACCGGAGCGCGTGATGAGCTACGAGCCCGCGACCTACACCACGAGCGACGATGACGACGAGGATGCCTCGGTGGCACTGCCGCGGCCACGGTACGGCTGTGGGAACGGCATTCCGGGCTTCGGGAGGTCTCTTCTCACTTCGTCCTTGGTATGTGCACTGTTTGTGATTTGTGCCACCGCCGCACCGCACACCGTTGCCGGTGTCGGTGGTGCCGATGCGCGCTCATGCACGGCTCCGCCGGTCGGTGGTGCTACGTGTACTACCTCTGCAGTCACAACTACGGGAACTTCACCGACTGCAATGCGTCATGACGATCCTGGAAACGCGGTGGGTGGTGCGAGCACGGTTGCTATTCCGCCACGACGACATGCGCGGTATCGGGAGCTGCGGCAAGGATTCCGCACTCTCCGCAATGTCCCGCGGCTGCCATGGCTATATGACCCCGACCCACCGGTTCCGCCGTCACCGCCTTACCCGCCACCGCCGTACTCGTCCGATGACGAGGAGCCGAGCTCTGGTGACCATGCGGCTGTGATCGAGGATTCAGAAATTTCTTCTACGAATGATTTACCACCGGCCCCGGAGGCCGGCAATTACTTCACCCTCACGCTGCTCCGGGCCGGACCGCCAGTCCCGCAGACCTCTAGTGGATGAGATTGGTCACACCGTGCCTGCCTAGAGATTAGCTATTGCTTAGCCTCCTAGATGTGCAGAGGAGCTCTCTGAATTTGAGCTGTGTTTAGGGTTTTAGCAATTAACAGCAGTATCTGACAACCTTTGCTGTGACCTGGGACCGCCCTGACCAAGAGTACAGGCCCCCAGGTGTGCTACAGTTTCCTCCTGAAGTTAAGTAGGGAGTTTGTTTGCTTCGTTTCACAACTAGCACCGGTCACCACCCTAGGTGGTGTGCTGGATGTGACACACCGACAGTTTAATCTGTCACTTGTCACTTCCTAAAGTAGGCTGGGTGACCGTCACCGGTAGTCGGGAAACTCCCGTTAGTATTTATGTGTATCTCCCTTTTATCAATCGGACTTTTACCGTTCTGATTCCGAAACCCTTAACTCAGGGTTTATTTCCAGTTATCTACTAGTTATTCACTCCGAACTATTATATATCTAACAAAATTTGAGATGAGCGGTTTGCGGTGAGTGTCTTGAGCCGCAGCTATGGGAATTCGACCTGGACCGGGCCTAGTCGACGCAATGTTCATTTACGGTATTACGCTTGCCCTGGTCCCGCTTGCTACCGATTTTTGGGCTGGTGGCTATAGCACCTTCGACCTCGACGACGTCTTCCAGTGCCCCTCGCTCGCATGGCGCTGCCGCTCTTTCCGTAACTGTGGCGTCGCATCTTCCCCACGACATTACCCGAACGCGCCCCGGCGTACCACCTCCCATCAGGGTTTCAGAGTTATGGGAGTGTCCACTAGAGCAACACGGTCCCTCGCGAGGGACTCCGACATCGACGCCTCGCTGAGGCTCACTGACGCGGTTCGCAACACGCCGACGGCTAGATCACCGGCTATTACGAACCCCGACCCTACTTCCAACACCGACGCCGACGTTGCGACGAGGAAGTATCTGCAGGAGCAGTCCAAGCTTGTGGACGAGGTCTACAAGGGGCGGCTCCATCGGACATGGGCCAAGGGTATCCGCGAGGATATCCTTGGCGACAAGAAGCATTATTTCAGCAGCACTTCTGACGCGGGTCTCCTCTCCGATGTGGTGGTTCAGCTACGTACGGAGTTTGAGTCCGCTGGGCTAGACCTCGTCTCGTTCGACCTTGACGACCCCCAGGCTCTGGTGGTGGGCAAGGTGAACGCCCTGCTGTACGACGTGCTTGGGCTTATCATCGAGAAGCACAGCAACGCCCACGTCTGGCTTACGGGTACGGACGCGTCTGCCGACCGAGATGGACGGCGTGCGCTGGTGGACATCGTGAAGCGCAGCGTACCAGTGGCGTTGCGGGAGTCCTTCCAGCAGGAGCATGCCGCGCTTAGTTATCCCGCAAACGTTGACCCGCAGCCGATTTTGGCTCGGGAACAACGTTTGGTGCGGGATAACAAGGCCGCCGACTGGACCCCCACCGAGGCCACCAGGAAGCTCAGCCTCTACAGCCGGCTTGACCCGGTGTTCTACGCCGCGGTCAAGGTGCGTTACCCCATGGTGGCCGATCTCGCGGCGGTTTCCCTCGGTGCTCTGCGCTCTCTGGTTGTAGAGATTTATCAGGCGTGGGCGCAGACGGACGTTGGGAAGGCCGTCGTGGCCAAGCCCGCAGGTGGTGGCGCGTCGGCTCTGCTCACCAGCAGCGAGCACCAGGTACTTCTGGACAAGATCAAGGAGTTGACCGAGCTGGTGCAGCGGCAGTGCGGGGCGGCTCCGCCGGTGGTGCAGCAGCAGCGGGATCCGCCGCAGCGGCAGCACGGGCAGCGCCGGCAGCAGCAGCGCGGGCAGTCACCGCGGGGCTTCCGCATGGGGGTCCAATCCCCACCGGCGGTAGGCTACGATCGTGACGAGCAGCGGGCTAAGCCGCTGTGTACCCGCTGCAAGAAGACTGGTAAGGACCTTTAACGACGATCGCTCGTAATTGGAAGATGCGCTTTGAATTGGAAGATTTTTTGAAGGTCATTGTTTTGATGTTTTTTACATTATTTTAAACATATCATGCCCAAAAAATAGGGTGGTTATAATTTTGGAAGTTTTTCTCATCGTACGAGGCGGGGTTTTCAGAATTCTTACGCGTGACTCTTAGGCATATTGAGGAGTGTTCCAAAAATCCACATATGGTATTAGATCGAGATTAAAGGTTATAAAATGGAAGTAAAAAGGGAAAATATGTACCTATTTATCGTATGTTTGATATTTTCATCGATTTCAGCACAATTTTGCCAAAACCCCCCTCAAACCCTATGCGTTATCACACGCGTATTCACAAAGGGCGGGTAACATATGTAAAGGTTCTTGCTAATGGACCCTCACGTGCTATGTTATAATGTAGTTTGCCATAAAACATATTTGAACAAATAAAATATCAAGCACTTGCATCTCCGTGCAGATTTCAGGAGCAAATGGCCCTCTAGCGGGGGAAACCCTAAGTGGTAACACCAATTTAGGGTGTAAGCACAACCACATGTGTACATGCATGCACATACGTACTCTTGACTGCACTTATTTACTCTTCAGAGTTCTCCAGCAATGCTTTTAAAAGCTCAGCTTTCTCCTCACAACCTGGAATTCCGCCTTGAACACCAGATTTTGCGGTCTCATCCCAGCATGTCAACACCTCGTTCACGTCAAATGTAGACTTCATGCGAAGGGTGCGGGGACCCCGTACGAAAGCTCCAGCCTCACAGAGTGTTCTACCGTCTCGAACGTTCTCCGTGACTGTGCTGGCAACCAGAACTGCCAGGTTATCTCCTTCCGTGAGGCATGCTGCCCCACCACCTCCACGAAATGGAGTGGGAGTGACTTACCGCCGTCCGGGAGCATAACGTTGAACCAACACTTGTCGCTGGCTTCCCCGCCTGCAACGGTCACGGCATAGCTGCCCACAGGCATGTCCTCGAACCGGTAGTCGGCTGCCAAGTGTTCCTTCTGCGATGCCAAACTCAGCCCACGGTCATATAGACTCTCGTCAACACCGGAGGAGTGCTCATCGTCGCCATCATCCGTGCCCTCACTGCTGCTGGGCTGTTTCTGCTGTTTTGGCTGCTTTCCAGGCTTCTTCTTGCGCGCTGCAACCTGCCGACTCCGACTGCGAGTGGCAAGTTTAGATCCATCTCCATATCATTATCATCGCTGTCGCCTTCGGAGGCGGGTGAAATTCTGCGCGCCCTGTTTTCATTGCCTTTGTGCGCCTGAAAACCTCTTGCAAGCAGCAGGTGGAGCTCCTCTCCGACTCCTCTTTCCATTTGCTTCACGCACACCTGCCTCTGCACGAACTGCAGGAGCTTCTTCAGCAGCATCTTCTGCCTTCAAAAGCTGGATCAGGCGTTCCAACTTCTTGGTCTTGGTCGTAAGACCCCGCAGTTCAGCATTCCGCTCAGATAACACTCGGTGTAAGTGTTTATCCTCGTACATGCGTAAGCGAACCCTAGTTTGAAACTTCTCTATACACTTCGTATTATCTTCGCATACTCTGTATTCGCAGTTCACCAGCCTGGCGGCCGGTCGGTCGGGCCAAGAAAAGAACTCCGCCGCCCACGAAGGGATGGTGGCGTGTACTCAGCACCTGTTGAATAACAGGGAGGCCAAAAAGGGAAGCTCAAGGAGCTCATGGCTCCCCCGGCGGCCCCCGGAAAAAGGACCCCGGAAAACCCACCGCAGAAAAAGATGCGCGGAGACGAGCTCCGCGCATTTTTATCGGCTTGTCAGAAGGCTGCAAAACAACTGGCAGCCGATTTGAAGAGCGAGAACGACGATACCGTGGCGGCTGCGGAGATCGAGCTCAACATCCACAAGGAGATCGTCTCGGGGGATGTTGATCCCGAAGAAGGCGAGGAGGGCAAGTCCGAGAAGATCCTCGAGCTTTTCCACTCCATGGCGGGGAAGTAGTTGTTAACCCTTGTTATTTAGTGTTGCTATTGTTTACTACTTGACTGTACACTTCAAAATAAGTGCATCTCACAAGCATTTGTTGCTACTGCCAAACGGTCAGTATGTGTTTATTATGCTTATATGATATGCTTGATATGTTCAGGATGTTCAGGATGCGTCCCTGTTGGGCGTGAGTCGAGTTGGCTGGCTCGAATCACGCCCCTTACCCCCCTCTCAAGACCCGTCCAAAGATCCTTAACACTTGGCTGTTTTTTGTGTAAAAAGCCCCAAAAACAAAATTTCGGAAAATTTTCTGTTTTTTGAAAAGTGGACATATGTTTGGCCCCGATGTTTTTGATATGCAGCGACGTGAAAAATGCAGAAAATTTGTTTTCTACCGTCAATTATGCACATCTTACGGGAAATTTCTAAAAATAGAGCTGCGACGAATTCTGTAGAAGGATTTGCTCCAAAAAACGAACAGTCCCGTGAACGTCAGCGTTTTTTGCTATCGACCCGATCCCAGGGTGTGGAATTAACGAAGACCGTCAGATTTTTCTGGTAGTCAAAATGAAACATCTAAGGGTTCCTATAGTGCACATGCACAAGTAATCGGCTGGTAAATTAACGAAGACCGTTCGATTTTTCCAGAAATCGAAACTCAAAATAACTAAAGGTGGTACAGTGAACAGGAGGGATGTGCGCACATCCCAGCTGTCCACTGTAAACCTTTAATGCGATTCGAACCCATGACCGCGAGCTCTGAAGAGCGACGGCTTACCATCTAGACTATCGATAAGTCAAGATGGAATACACGGCAGGGACAGAGGTGGCAGCAGTCGCAGGTCCGCTCGAAATTCAAAATTTCGAAAAAGATCGCGATAACGCGATCCAGTCGCTCGGACCAATGCACCAAGCCGCCGGACCTGCCTTGGAACAGATTTGCGGCCGTTGCGGCCGTTGTGCGTTAAAAGAGAGTCAAACTATTTGCAGCACACCACCGTATTCAAGCCGTGCCGCAGAGAACCCACACCGTAGAAAAATGACACGACTACTAAGGAGAAGCGATAGGAAGACCCCACCGCCAAAACAAACTGTAAAGAAAAAGCTGCTGGACAGGTCGCCGCGGCAATCTGCTTTGACCGATACGAAAGACTCCACCACCCGTGCTCTAATGGCAAGAATCGCGGAGATGGAGCAACGTCTCTCCTCTCATCCGCAGTCTTGAAATCCCCCCGCCGCAGTAGTAATGCAGACAGCTGGCGGGGTTGCTGGCCCCACGCAAGACGACATCAACGACATGCGTTCGCATGGCCGGGACATTATCGAGAAGAGAATGGAGAAAGGCGACATACCGGTGGGAGCCACCTCCTCGCGATTAAAAAGCTCCTTAGTCCGCGATGTTATCGAGGAGATTCACGCGGTCACGCCGTCTGTCCCGAAACGCCAAGTGAGCATGTACCTGACCAGCCGCTTAGCGTATTTGAAAATACCAAGGCCACAGAAGGACGCTGGAAACAGAAGTTCACCAAACAATTTCCGGACGGGTACTTCGCGCGCTACGAAGGCCCCGCAAGGGGCTTCCGATTATTTGGAAGAGCCGAGTCCTTGATCACCGCTGCTGAGACCGAGGCGATCCTCAACTTCCAAGAGGCTGGGCGTCCGAAGTCGGGGCCGCTCTATGATGCCGTAAAATCTATCAATGGATGGACAAAGGAGTCCATCCCAGACGATGGACAAGGCGAAGAAGAAGAGAAGAAAGTCAAGGTGGAGGAGCCCCCTCCGCAAAAGCAAAAGGTGTGTACTGCCGCTGGAACCGTGGTTCCAAACAACTGGAACTGTGAGTCCACGGCACGGGTTTCTTTAAGTAACTTTATTTCACGCACGAGCACGGGCCTATTCCCAGCGTTTGGAACTATTTTGGAACCCCTTTGGAACTCCTTTGGAACCGTTTTTTTAAATATCGTCCAAGCCTTTGGAACCACCGTTCCACCCGTGACTGACATATTGTTGTGTCTTTCGTTTCGAATATACAGGAACCGTTGACCGAGAGCGAAGAAGATGGTAAGCTCACCAGCGGTCGCTTCGTCGAAATATTCCACGGTGCCCAGAAGGGGCACAAGTCGCGGCCGCCAGCGGACACGGATTCCTTCACGAACATCTCAAAGTTTTGCATCGCGCGCGGTTTGTTAGACGTGGTGGGGGAGGGCCCAACGGGCGTGGCAAGTCTTAAGGGACTTGTCGTGCCCACGGGACTGCGTGGAGGTAACCCTCTACGCAATAAAGGACGAAGATAATAAAGACTACATCTTCCGCATGCTCTCCCACCATGCGGAGGGCATCAAACTTTTAAAAAAGAAAATGGGCAAGGAGGCAAAGATCAAGGGCGAGGACCTCGCCCACGACGAGTCCTCTGTTGTCCCCGCCGTAAAAAACAAGCCCACTGTCTGGTTAGTCCCTACCCATTGTTTTACTATTTTCTTTTTACTTACGCGTATGTGTTGTTTTACGCAAAACACACCGTCCCAGGTTTGGACGGGCCGTTCCAAGCTCTTGGACTGACCGTTCCAGCCGTCTGTACTCCGCAGGATCCCCACAAAATATGTAAGAAACAGCACGGTGCAAACCGATAAGAACGTCGACTTCGGCAAGAAAAGGAAAGCTGCTGCTCCTGAAGGAAGCAGCAAGCAGCAAAAGAAAGAGGAGGAAGAGAAAAAGGGTGAGGAGGTCGTCGTTGAAAAGGAGGGTAAAGATGATGACGAGGATGAGGATGATGAAAAAGGGGATGAGGATGAGGATGATGAGGAGGATGCGGCAGCATGACTGCTATTTTTGTCAGATTATAGAGCTTGTTAGAGCCCAGACCAAGCAATAGAGAACCTTTACGATTCTTTGTGTAAATATTTCAAACAGCAATACATATCAATAGCACCTTTGTACTGCATATGCATAATAGCAAGCTCGTGGACCAATGGTTCCAAGCCCTTGATACCTGTTTGTATGTATATAGAACAAAAACAGATTGGAACCATAGTTCCAAGCGGATGGACCTATACCGGTCCTTACGGTTGGAACCGTTGTTCCGGGTGGCTGGAACATTTTTGTAAATAACCACTATAAAAGGTCCCATTGAGTTCCAAGCCGACGTCCAAACGGTTCCTAATGCAGTCCAAACGGTTGGAACCCGTTTGGAATGTCGTCATTATATGGTCCAAGCCGCGTCCAGGCCGCCGGAACCCATTTGGAATCATTAATCATAATATGTCCTACCGGGTTCCAAGCCGATGGTCCAAACGGGTCCTAACGCGTTCCAAGTTATGACCAAGCCGCTGGAACCCGTTTGGACTGTCGTTATTATATGGTCCAAGCCGCGTCCAGGCCGCCGGAACCCCATTGGAATCATCAATCATAACAGGTCCTACGGGGTTCCAAGCCGACGGTCCAAACGGGTCCTAATGCGTTCCAAGCTGTTGCCGAGCCGCTGGAACCCGTTTGGATTGTCGTTATTATTTGGTCCAAGCCGCGTCCAGGCCGCCGGAACCCCATTGGAATCATCAATCATAACAGGTCCTACGGGGTTCCAAGCTGACGGTCCAAACGGGTCCTAATGCGTTCCAAGCTGTTGCCGAGCCGCTGGAACCCGTTTGGAATGTCGTTATTATTTGGTCCAAGCCGCGTCCAGGCCGCCGGAACCCCATTGGAATCATCAATCATAACAGGTCCTACGGGGTTCCAAGCCGACGGTCGGTCCAGACGGGTCCCACCGCATTCCAAGTTGCGGCCAAGCCGTTGGAATGCGTTTGGAACTTTGTTACTCTATGGTCCAAGCCGCGTCCAGGCCGCAGGAACCCCATTGGAATCATCAATCATAATATGTCCTACGGGGTTCCAAGCCGACGGTCCAAA
>LGRX02010087.1:0-25202 GCA_001247695.2 Cymbomonas tetramitiformis | reverse complement strand
GGGCGCGTCATGAATACACTCGTAATCATGATTACTTTCATGATTAGACGTTTTTTGGTACTAATCAAGTCATGATTAGACCCGACAGGGTACTAATCAAGTCATGATTAGACCCGACAGGGTACTAATCAAGTCTTGATTAGCCACGGCAGGGTACTAATCAAGTCTTGATTTTTTAATCATGACAAAAGTGGCAAATTGTGGCCTCTGACGTGCGTGACAGTCGAGAGACAGTCTGACGCGACGCGATGTGGCCGTCGGTCGGGTGACTAATATCTGCACACGTGGGGGGGCACCAAGGTGGCCCCTGTTGGCCTTAGGCCCAAGTGTGCACCCCTCCTACCCGCCCCAATGCATTATAGGATGCCTTTGGGGCCGCTCGGCACCCCTAGCTTCAACCCAAAAAATGTGCCCCGCCTACCCTCCCAGGAGGGCCTCGAGGGGCCTTGCGCCTCAGTTCTGCACACGTGGGGGGGCACCAAGGTGGCCCCTGCTGTTGGCCTTAGGCCCAAGTGTGCACCCCTCCTACCCGCCCCAATGCATTATAGGATGCCTTTGGGGTCGCTCGGCACCCCTAGCTTCGACCCAAAAAATGTGCCCCGCCCACCCTCCCAGGAGGAGGCTGGGCCTCGAGGGGCCTTGCGCCTCAGTTCTGCACACGTGGGGGGCCACCAAGGTGGCCCCTGTTGGCCTTAGGTCCAAGTGTGCACCCCTCCTACCCGCCCCAATGCATTCTAGGATGCCTTTGGGGTCGCTCGGCACCCCTAGCTGCAACCCAAAAAATGTGCCCGTTATTACATCTCACCGCATTATTACATCTCGCCGCATTATTACATCTCGCCGCATTATTACATCTCACAGACTGCATTATTACATCTCACCGCTTTATTACATCTCACCGCGTTATTACATCTCACCGCGTTATTACATCTCGCCGCATTATTACATCTCACCGCGTTATTACATCTCGCCGCATTATTACATCGCTCCGCATTATTACATCTCAGTGCCGCATTATTACATCTCGCCGCATTATTACATGCCTCCGCGCTTTCACACGCCTCCGCGATATCACATCGATGCCTCCGCGCTATGCACATGCTATACACATGCCTCCAAGCAATGAGCTAAAATTTGCCCCACTCATGAGCAAAGAATGACTAAATGAACGAACGACCGAAAATATCCGAAAATCATGATTAAACTAATCAAGTCATGATTAGGCCCGACAGGGTACTAATCAAGTCTTGATTAGACCCGACCGGGTACTAATCAAGTCTTGATTAGCCACGGCAGGGTACTAATCAAGTCATGATTAATCACAGGACCCCACTAATCAAGTGTAATCATAGTATTCATGACGAGCCCTGCACTGCCCGCAGCGGCCGACATTTGCACTTTTTCCAACTAGGATCAATATTCCAAGGTTGAATATCAATCAATATCAATATTCTAAGCGGGAATATCAATCAATATCAATATGTTACTCAATTACGGAACAGGCAAGCAAGCAAGACAAAGTATGTTGATTTGAGTAATAATTTACTCAATGTTTAGAGCTGCCATCAATGAATGCTGAATGGTACCTTCATCCAAAGATTTCCTAAGGTCTGAGTGCATGAAACTAACTTTTGAAAATGCTCTCTCTGAAGAGGCTGGCACTGCAA
The DNA here is from genome assembly GCA_001247695.2 of Cymbomonas tetramitiformis. Taxonomy (NCBI): domain Eukaryota; kingdom Viridiplantae; phylum Chlorophyta; class Pyramimonadophyceae; order Pyramimonadales; family Pyramimonadaceae; genus Cymbomonas; species Cymbomonas tetramitiformis. The sequence continues at coordinate 23,535 of LGRX02010087.1, read as the reverse complement.
GAAACTGGCGTGCCATTCTACTTAAGTTGGGAAAGTCTTTTGCATGCCCTTTCCACCATTCAAGCAGGGCGGTATCAGGTGGCACATGGCAATAGCAAATATCTATCAAACTCATCACTAGACACTTCCACCACTGTGGCTTCTTCCTCACATTCATCATCAGAGTCCGCAAGAAAAGATGCGACTGTCACCACAACTACACCATCTTTGCCTTTGGCCTTTTTCCTAGCCTCTACCGCTTCTTGCTCTTGCACAGGCAAAGGCCGCCAGTCCTTCTCCCAAGCATGCCGCGCCCAGCTCACTGCTTGCTCTTTACTAAGGCCACCAAATAGCAAGGGCTCACAATCAACTTAAAGGGGGCATATAGCAAAATTAAGACACGAACATAAAACAACAAGATTCACGAAAAACATCATGCTAGTTTTGTGACAAGCCAATCCCGGCGCCCCCGAAAAAGAGGACAAGGTTGCTTCAGCCCGAGCTGTACTCACATACAGTCCCTTGCGAAGGCCTTGGCTGCCATGGAACAGCTAGTCACAAAACTAGCATAACACAACCGGGCATGAACACTACATACAGAACACAGTAACAAACAGTAAACATAAACAGAAACACTAAACAGAATCACCTTTATTCCAAGAGGTTGCTCCCTTGAACTTAAAACTCTTGTATCGAAAAACATCATGCTAGTTTTGTGACAAGCCAATCCCGGCGCCCCCGAAAAAGAGGACAAGGTTGCTTCAGCCCGAGCTGTACTCACATACAGTCCCTTGCGAAGGCCTTGGCTGCCATGGAATGTATCGAAAAACATCATGCTAGTTTTGTGACAAGCCAATCCCGGCGCCCCCGAAAAAGAGGACAAGGTTGCTTCAGCCCGAGCTGTACTCACATACAGTCCCTTGCGAAGGCCTTGGCTGCCATGGAACAGCTAGTCACAAAACTAGCATAACACAACCGGGCATGAACACTACATACAGAACACAGTAACAAACAGTAAACATAAACAGAAACACTAAACAGAATCACCTTTATTCCAAGAGGTTGCTCCCTTGAACTTAAAACTCTTGTATCGAAAAACATCATGCTAGTTTTGTGACAAGCCAATCCCGGCGCCCCCGAAAAAGAGGACAAGGTTGCTTCAGCCCGAGCTGTACTCACATACAGTCCCTTGCGAAGGCCTTGGCTGCCATGGAACAGCTAGTCACAAAACTAGCATAACACAACCGGGCATGAACACTACATACAGAACACAGTAACAAACAGTAAACATAAACAGAAACACTAAACAGAATCACCTTTATTCCAAGAGGTTGCTCCCTTGAACTTAAAACTCTTGTATCGAAAAACATCATGCTAGTTTTGTGACAAGCCAATCCCGGCGCCCCCGAAAAAGAGGACAAGGTTGCTTCAGCCCGAGCTGTACTCACATACAGTCCCTTGCGAAGGCCTTGGCTGCCATGGAACAGCTAGTCACAAAACTAGCATAACACAACCGGGCATGAACACTACATACAGAACACAGTAACAAACAGTAAACATAAACAGAAACACTAAACAAGAATCACCTTTATTCCAAGAGGTTGCTCCCTTGAACTTAAAACTCTTGTATCAAAAAACATCATGCTAGTTTTGTGACAAGCCAATCCTGGCGCCCCCGAAAAAGAGGACAAGGTTGCTTCAGCCCGAGCTGTACTCACATACAGTCCCTTGCGAAGGCCTTGGCTGCCATGGAACAGCTAGTCACAAAACTAGCATGACACAACCGGGCATGAACACTACATACAGAACACAGTAACAAACAGTAAACATAAACAGAAACACTAAACAGAATCACCTTTATTCCAAGAGGTTGCTCCCTTGAACTTAAAACTCTTGTATCTCGGGTCCAAGATGGTGGCGACACAAAAATCCTCCAGTTATTGAAGACTAGATCAATCTTCAATAACTGATTATTGTTTAATCAGGTCATTGAAGAACCTAGCTTCGAACGAGCCTTCACGACGGACTCATTATGAATCTGTACCGCCTTCCCTTCGTATTTTAGAGGCGCTCCTGCAGCCATGGTGGCACCCAGCTTGCCAATGATAGGCAGGATCAAACTAATGGTAGGGTAGTGCGTCCCTTGCAGCAGCTTTGTCGCCGAAGAAAATGTTTAAATGACCAATAATGGGCAGCAAAACAGCTATCTCGGGATCGAAGCAAAATTTTGCCACCCTGTCAACGCTCCCGTTCAATATATCAATATATCGATATGGCGATTTCTCGCCGTCATATCGATCAATATCAATATTTGCCGTCTAGTATTGATCAATATCGATATTTCCATTCACGATATTGATCAATAACGATATTTTCGCCCGTCCGATCGATCAATATTCAATATTTCGATATGCACCAAAAATAATATCAATCGATATCAATATTTCGATATATCGATATATCGAAATATCGAAATATCGATACCACGCCTTGTTATTTACAACATACTCAAGTACATACATACATACTTTACTTACTTCTACTTACTTTCACAAATATGTCTTACTCCGCAATGCTCAAATGGGGTAATAAGACCATAGATGTGGAAATTGAAAGATGCGATGACTTGTATGTTTATGTAAAGAGAAAAGAAGACAAAATGTATTTGAGTGCTCACGAGGATATGAACCATATCTTTTGGATTGATGAGCCAAGTGATTGGGAAACTTGGGAGATTACCGAAGACAATCATTTATACTCTTGGCATTATACTTATGCATTTTATGACGAAACAAACGACAATCATTGGCAATGTGGGTCACAAAATGAATACTCGACTATTCAAGTGATAAAGCCTTCGGCACAAAAAATTACGGATATGCCATATGTACAAAACTTGATGAGTGAAATTGAAAGTATGTTGAGCAATGTAAAATTGAATAAACAATATCGAGACAAAACAAAAAAGATTCGCTTCAACCTAAATTGGTCATTTATGCTTGGAAACACGACCGGAGCATTGGGTGGTGGTGGTATGCAAACACCTCACAATATGCCTCATAAGAAAGGCAAAGGTGTTTGTGTGAGTAAAGTTGAAGATAGAAAACTTCCGAAATGGAAGCAAGCATTATGGGCGGTTTCGAAGGAATTGATAAGTATTATTGATAAAGATTTTTCGGAAGGCGAGTACGTTGTCAATTATGCAAAAATGGAACCCGGCACGTATGTGAAAAAACACGTCGATGCCGAAGATATAAGTTTTCAATATGCAATGGCGCTTGGAGATTTTAAAGGCGCGCCATTAAGGTGTTACGACTCAAATGACCAAATCATCGGTGACTTTTACAATCGAAACAAAGTGTTAAAAGTAGACGGGAGATTACCTCACGAAGTGATTATGGACGATTTTGAAGGTACACGATATGTAGTCATATGGTTCAAGTTGTACGACCATCGAAAATTAGTGGAAGACCCAATATTGACAACTCCTTGCTATGTATAAATAATGTCATCATAATTCGACCGAAATAACTCGTCCGGCTGATACCATTAATTTAGAAGTGAACATACATATAATCATAGTTTCATTGGGTCCACCCGTAGCTTCATTCCCCGTTTCAAATGCTACACCGGCAGCCGATGGATTGTCGCTAGCCGTACATTGTAAATAACAAGAACTATTGGTTCCTAAACTTGAGTATCCACTTAATCGGCGTGGCTCATTATCCAAACACAAATTTAAAGGCAATATAAAAGAATTGTTGAAATAATCAGTTCTCGATTGCATATGATTTGAACCCATCATTGAATATTGGTCACCTTGTGAATGAGTGATATTCATATAGGCTTGTAAAGGCGAATTAGGAAATGCAGGGGTCAACACGTTGTTTACGCTCCAAGAGTAACGAAAGACTCTATTACCGCCGTATATTTTAGATGGCAATTGATAAAGACGTCCAAGACGATTAGTATATTGTGCAATCCCGGTTTCGTTTACGGTTCGATAATTTAAAGGACGGGTTATGGCATAAGCTTTATTCCAACAATTGACCGATAGTGCAAATCGTACATTTTTATTATTGGTCGAATCGCTTTGGAAAAATGTCGCATAATTTTCAAAAATGATTGTTAATGCTCCTTTTGAAATTAATTCCTCTATATTTTGTTCGACGACTCCGCTTGAGAATGATAATGTGGTAATTGATGCAGAAACTTGAGATAACGTAAAGCTTGCATTTTGAGCAAATGTTTGAGCAGCAGCTGCTTTAGTAGTAAATGCGCCGGGCGCTTGACCTTGTTCGCCATATAACAAACACGTTACTGCATTGTCGGTAAACAGCCTGATTCGTATTGCACCAAGTGTGCTGGAATCAATTATAGACGGCTCACAAGTGCCGAGAAATCCTAATAGATTGTTCAAAATGAATTATCGCCCTTCGAAGTCACCGGCTTGATTATCTTCGTCAAGTGAACCCGTTATCAATCCATTAGTCAATTGTATACCTTCCGAGCCACAATTCGATAACACGCTTCTATATGTTATTTCATTTTCTAAATGGTCACTTACTAAATGGTTTACCTCTTGAATATCGCTTGCCTGAGCCACAGATTGATTTACAATAACACCGTTTATACTCACCTCATATCTAGAGAATAGGTTAAATATCTCCGGCAAAAATGAATGACAAGTTTTTAATACATTTCCTCCACTATCGTACGTAAATGCACGATTGGTTTTGGCAAAGAATCTAATAGCAAATTTGCGCGTGTCGATAAAACTATTTATAGGTAAATTTATCTCCAAAGAACCTCCTCCACCATTCACAACGGTCGAGTTTGATGTCAATAATTCAAATTGATTCTGGCTAAAATCTGTCATTTGAGTCGTCGCATAACTTAAAGATTCGGGATAATAGCTGTCTAACATTTCTTTATAATAATATATAATACAGATAAATTTATTGCGAATCATTGCTTATAACTTCAACTTTTAATGAAAAACTGAAATATACATTTCCTGAGCGAGCTTGGCTAATAAGAGACGACGGCGTCCGACCATTGTCTTTTGAAATTTGAAACATTAGTCTTCCACGTGAGTCCGTTAATGCAAAGTTTATTTGTGACAATAGACTTGGACTTATGATAACGCTATAATTGTTGTTGGCATCTATATATGAAAATGATGGCTTAGATAAGTCGTCGATAGCAATTTTAAATAGTATATCACTAGATATCATCTCACCGACTTGGTCGTCACTAGCTTGACTTAGATTAACAACCTCCAAAGCCGAGCTAGATACTAATGATTGTGTGCGGAGATATAACTCTCGAATTGTGTTCGGTGTGAATGGAAAGTAGCTTTGCATAGTCTTTGATGATGTCTTTTGAAACATCGGTTCTAATTGGCTCATTACCTACCAAATCTCGCTCCCGAACTGGATTGCCCCCTAAAAGTTCGCTCGAATCATTGTTTAGTGCATCGTTTACCGTTGATGCAAATGGGCTTATTGCATTTAACAAAGTTCCGCTACACCTCGCTATGCTTTTGGTTGCGAAGGAGTAAAAATCAAACTTATCTTCCAAATCATTGTCGAATTCCAACACAATTAATTTGAGGTTTGCATCGGCTTGTGTTGCTACACTAGCCGTCACCGTCACGGCGGAACCGGCGGGTCCTAGTTGATTATTTATAGCATCACCTATAGCCGCCAAAATTTGTGCGTCGTCAAATGTTTTAGGAAAAGGAAAATTTTGGGGGTTGATTTCAATTTTAAACAACTTGTTGGCATTAGCTGTTTTGTCTCCCAAAAAAAATGTATTGTTCGTTTGATTTATATCATAAAATGTCTTTTCAATGTAAAAATCATTAACGGTGAGTTGCAATTGGTCCGTCGTCTTATATGAAAGCAATTGACTCGGAATATTATATTGACCCAGTCGTGAATCGAGTAAACTATTTTGTTCGCTATTAAAGTATAACATTTTTGAGAATTTCGAGACATTCATCGTTACTATATGGTTACATTATTTTTAACATAATCGCTTAACTCTTGTTCACTCATTTTGGCATACTTGTAATAATCTTCTTGAGTTTCACGTGGTTTCGGTTTTACCAAGGATTTATTATCGTACCAATTTTGGAATTTGTCGGGATTTACCATATATGCTTTAATTGTGTATACTAGAATCGAATCGGGAAGATGTGGATGTAGTTCCTTATAATGTTTAAAATAGTCGCACATAAGTTCCTTTTGACGGTAGGTGAAGCACTTTTCGGAAATGTCGGCGATACAATTCATTTTTCTAATAGTATTATATTAATGAAAACAATTAAATTGAATGATACAAAACTTAAAATTCAACCACCGAAAGCTAGTGCATTTCAATACGAAACGGGCGAAAACCTATTGAAACAACCATTCAACATTTTATTGGTAGGTCGTCGTGGTTCAGCCAAATCGACCTCGGCGTGTAACTATTTACGAATGCTTAAACAAGATGACAATTGCGACCGTATATTGTGCATAAGCTCAACATTCTCATCCAATAAATCACTAATGGAAGACCTAGATATAGAGGACGAAGATGTGTTCGACCCGGACGACCCAAAAACCATTGATAATGTATTAGAAATTATGGACAATGAAGCGGAAGGTTATGAAAACTATTTAAAAGAATTGGAAATTTACAAGCAAGTTATGAAAATGATACATAGCGATTCGGTAAGTATACTCGATATCCCACCAGAATACTTGCTAAAATTTGCTTCAAACAATTATCAACCACCGACATATAAGTATCATCATCAACCGAGAATCATAGCATTCGTTGATGATGCACAAAGCACTCGGTTGTTTGGTAACCGAAAATTTATAAATATGTGTGTACGGCATAGACATTGCGGAATGTTCTCAAAAAATATGGGAGGTGCTCTAGGCTTGAGTTTGTTGATTTGCGTCCAAAACTTTTCAAGCGCCCAATTTGGTTTACCTCGTGCCGTAAGAAACAATGCAACGGCATTATGTTTGTTCAAAATATATGACGAGAAAGAGATGGAAAACGTATATAAAAGTGTTTCGGGAGAGATACCTCTTGAAAAATTTATGGAAGTATATGATTATGCTACAAAAGAAAAATATTGTTTTTTGCTTATAGACTTGAACCCCAAAGATTCAAATAAGAAGTATCGGAAATGCTTTAATGAGCTAATAGTACCGAATGCCAATTTAAAAATGGAAAGTTAATAGTAAATATATATGAAAACTCCTTGTGAAAGATGTACGGCTATGACCAAATCCGGGCATCGATGTAAGAATATGACTTGCAAATGGAGTCCATTATGTTATGTACACAAGCAAGTTGTAGTCGGCGATAGCCAAATACCTAACTCGGGTCAAGGTGTATATGCCAAGAGCAATTTAAAGAAAGGCACGATGGTTGGAAGATACACTATCGGAACCGACAAAATGACGTTACAACAAATGAACGCCAAATTTCCGAGTGTGAAGGATAGGACTCATATTTGGAGCAACAATCCAAATGCATATTTTGATGCCGCAAAAACCAATTCGGTCGTGGGCAAATACAATAGTTGTACGCCTCTAGATGCTAGAAAAATGGGATGTAAGAATAATGCAAGAATCAACAATGTAGGGAACATAGTACTAAATCGAAATGTAAAACAAGACCGCGAGATATATGTTTCTTATGGAAGGGAATATTGGAGAAATAGAAAATAAATTTTCAAGAGAGGAAATTTAAGTCTCGAGGTAATTTCATTTTATAACAAAACCACGCCGTTTCAAAGTTACATTTTCCCGGGAAAGTTCTTTCTTTATTTACAATTTTGTAAAATTGAATTCGTTTCCTCGGTATTATTAATTGGATGTCATTTGCAAATAATTCGCGCAAATAGTTTGTGTTGAGCATTGATATCGGACACAACAACATAAACGGTTTACCAATTTTCTTTAAATGCGTCAATACTTTTTTTTTTTTGGGAATATGGGATGTTTGACAATATGAAATCATAATCTAATGTTTCACTATCTATGAAAAAATCTAGAGTTGGTTTGTGTATAACCTTTTGGCAACCAATCTCTTGTAGGTATTCGCCCGCAATTCCATCACAATAAAACGGTTCATATAGGATTTTTTCTTTCGGAATAAATTGTTTGATATTTTCAAAAGCGGATTTAGGAGTAGCATAGTCGTCATATTTTGTAAAAGTCTTGGTGTGAAATGACGCCATATTTATCGAATTATTATATTAACAATTATTATATAAAAGAAATGTCTTTACGCATAAAAGGATTCCAAAACCAAATGAAAATTCGCTCCGGTCTCCAAGCTCCACAATATGTCACCAATGAACCGATCGTAGGTGGAAATAAGTTAAATGAATTTTCGAAATTCCGAGGTAACAATGGACCTATGAATCCTATGTTAATGAACACTCACCGCCCCGCATCCTCGATGATAGAACCGTGCCGCTCCGTAAGTCGATATTTTGAAAGAAGTTCGCGAGGTTCATATCCGGACGGAGTAGGTTATAAGAGTTATCTTGTGACAAATAAAACGCCAATTAACGCGGAAACGGTTGTGTTCTATAGACCTCGTTATCATCCACAAATTAAACATTTAAAGTATCCCAATCAATCTAGTATAGGTGGTATATATATGCCACAAAATAAAAGTGAAAGCAAGTAAATTTATTTTGGCTTATTTTCTTTTTGTTTATATTAAATGCCAAAGAAAGGTGAACCGTTGTCCGATGAACACAAACAAATTCTTGCCAAGGCTCGAGAGAAGGCATTAGCGATTCGACGTGAAAAATCTAAACAAAAAGCCGACATTAAATTAGCGAACGAAATAGAAAAAAGAGAATTGCACGAAAAAGCTCAAAAAGTAATATCAAAGGCGGTGACCAAGGATGATTCCGAACCCGAATGTGATACTAACGATTCAATAGATGAGGAACAATTAAAAGACCATCAAAAGGACGAGGGCGAGGTGACAATTCTTAAAAAAATCTATCAAAAAAATTAAGCCCAAGAAAAAAGTTGTTTATGTACAAGAGTCAAGTGGCGAATCGAGTGAGGAGGAAGAAATTGTTGTAAAGAACAAAAAAAAGAGTAAAAAAGTATCTAAAAGCGAAATCAACGAATCGCCATCCGTCGAGTTAAGTGAACGTGACAAATTATATATGTTAACAAAGAAGTCGTTGCTAGGTTTTAATTATCAATAAAGTTATAAATACTTCAATCTATTGCTTAATATTTCCCTAGCTGGAAAAAGTGCTTGTCGGCGGCTACCTTGCAGCCGCCGAGAAATCAGGGATTTGGCCTAAAAAATAAGGGATTTGGCCCGAAGGGCCTGAAAGGCCCGGCGCAAGGGCGATTTAAGGGCCCGTAGGGCTGTTGCGGAACGGAGATTTTAAGGGCCCGGAGGGCCTAGTAAGGTAATTTCAGGGGTGTAAATTGTAAAGTGATTTCAAGGGCCTGAACCCCCGAGATTAGGCCCTGTAAGGTGATTTCAGGGGCCCGGAGGGCAAAGTAAGGTATAAATTGCAAGTGACGAAGAGACAGTTAATAGTAACTAGTACTGTAAGGCGCGCGCCGATGATCGATAATGTCAAGATCGAAGATGATGAGATGTTCCCTACACGCTACAGTGACACACGACAGTTCAACAGTATGAGTATCTTGGACTTCACAAGACACAGTCGACAGGCGAGTGACACGCAGTCGCCTTCGTTTCACTGAATTGTGAGAAGTGAATTCCCTCTGTTTCCGTGCGGCCTGCCGACAGATTACGTGCGGTCTGCACAACAGATAGCAGTCAGCTGACAATATTCGAACATCAAAGCGTGTGCTCCTGCGTGGGGTACGTCGGTGGCGTGTAGCGAAGCATGTCTTTCAAATGCCGCTTCTGCGTCAAGTGCTTTAGTAGAAAAGACAATAGGGATGATCACGTCGCGCGAAAGCACAAACTTGATGTTGCGGCAGAGGCCCCTTCCGTCAGCACATTCTTTTCCAGTCGCGCGCCCGCTCCATCTCCTACTGTAGAAGAAGCAGATATTGTCGAAGATCTTGTATCGATGGCTTTCGACTTAACCGAAACTGAACCTCCTTCGCCAAAGCGTACACAGATAAGTTTGTGCGGGACGCTCTGAATCATCATTTTGGTGGACCGACGAAGTGGCATTTCACAACCTCAGATATCCGCGCTAAGGCTCACACCGTGTCAGAAGTTATTGACCGACTTTTGAAGGAAGATAGCAAATTCTCATTTATGGAGTGAAACAATGTACCTTATGATTTCATGGTATCTTATATCTTATCGATGATGATACTAGTATTTGGTATGAAGGAGAATATTGACAATATTCCTCATTTGTAGTGATTGTTAAATTTCCTATTAAGAATTGAGGGATTTTTTTTTTTTTTTTTTTTTAAATTTTCGCCTGCGGCGGGCATTTTCAGTGAATGGCCACTGCCCGCAGCGGCCGACATTTGCACTTTTTCCAACTAGGAATATTTCCATTGTCCCTTTAGTGCTCAAATTGTTGTCTTCGCAATTTGTTTTTAGGGCATCTTTATTATTCCACTATTTTTATAGATATAATACATACACGTGGAACATATACGAGTTTTTCATCATCAATTCATCATTTTTAAAGATATAATATTTACCCGTTCAACATATGCCGAATATTCTTTTTCATCGTCATTTTCAATATTCAAATCGTAAAATTGTTTAGTTTTAATATATGTAGGGGAGTCTTTGTGTTTTGAATCCAAACAATGTTCAAAATACCCTTTTTCGTTTATTCCATTATTTATGTTATCATAACCTTTCTTTGTAATTTTTGTTAATATCTTTGTAAATGATGAATCCATATGAAAATCACAACCAAAATCATTTTTTTCGGGGTCAACTTTAACAATCCTTGGTTTAACATATATTAATTCACAAAGAATGTTTTGAGATTCTTCTTCATGCCTTTCTTTGAGTAAATTGCAAAATTTCAAATACTCATCACTTGATAGTTTTTCTTTAACGTCATCCACGAGACTTTGAATATCGTGTGAAGATGTCATGTGTAAAGCAAGCTTGTTAGTATTCGTTGTATGTAGTGAATACTTGTTATTGCTTCAAGTATACTCTAGTATATTTATGTCTTAAAGTTAAAAAAAAGTACGGGGTAGTAGGGTAATGGGTTGTTTAGAAAAGTATTTCAAAGGAAGAAAAGTATTTTTGTAAAAAAACTTATAGCATTTTAATTTTTTTTTTAGAAATGCCCATTACCCGCAACCCAATACCTTTTATGGCATTAAATCGAGTATAAGATTATAGGGAATGCGATACGCACTTTCTACACATTTAACGCCGTAACCAATATTTGCATTTGAGCTACGCGTCCGTTGTGCGGTTTCAATGTGCTTCCCATAATTCATTTTAGTATCACAATAAGATGTTTTTTTGGAACACATTTTCAACTCAAGGTTTTGTTTATTTGTCCAAATATTTGTGGTTTTACGATAACCAAACCCGTATTTGCAATATGAACACGTATGCTTGTATTGTGTTAATGATTGCATAAAATCTCTATGTTGCAACAAGCCACCGTCCGATGGGTTTTCAATATACCAATAGTTGGGTTGGAGATATTCTATAATGGTCAATGTTCGTTTTACCATCGCATCAGCCAAATTTAGATTTCGGACACCTTTTCTATGTGCTTTTGAATAACTTGTGCACGGTGGGCTTGCCCATATTATATCAAAATGTTTTGGTTTGTAGATTGTGTAATCCCAATCTAGGATGTTAGTTGTAATCGTAGCGTTAAATTTTTTAAGAATGTCAAGAGACACAACTTCACAATCGGAATATTTTGTACATAACGCATTTGATACCGAACACGTGCCACAAAATAACTCTAAAAGTCTCATACATTATAAGAAAACACATTTTCTTACGTTTTTTTAACTTAAAGAAAATAGTCGTAGATAGTATTAGATAAGCGAAGATGAGCACACCGGAAAAAAGAATGTCGGAAAAAGAATACCGTTTGAAAAACGACTATCCGGAACCATATTTAACAAGAGAAATCCGAGAAAATTATATGCAATTGACGAAAAAAAACGAGCTCAAATGCGACAATATTATAATAAAACCAAGACTCAACAAAATATGGAAAAATCATATTAAGAGCTAAAAATAATCCTAATTATTGCCCACAAGAAGATACTCTAGAAAAGTATGATTGGTCACGAGAACAAAAAGCCTTTTTATCGAGATGTGCGGAGGAACGAAAACTGAAATTTGCCGTACCAAGACCACGACCAATACGAGCTCAAACGACAACTCAAACATCTAATACGACAACTACACAAACCGCCTCCGCTACTACACCTTCCAACACATTACCACCGTCGGGTCAAAAAGATGTACTATCAAGAGATGAAATTTTCGAAATTTTAGATTCGGATGAGGGCATTGCCGAAGCTACCAAAAAGCAATGGAAAAATGTTGTCAACAATTTTGTCAAGGTGTTTAGTTTACAAGCAACCAAATGGACGGAGTTGTATACAAAATATACTAATGAAGAAATACTTGAAATTTTAAATACGGCATATAAAAATGAAACGACAAGAATTAAACAAGTTCAATTAACTCCCAAGTTGTATAATACCAAGAACGAGGATTTAATGAAAATTATTGGAATCGAACGTTACAAATTTTTTGATTTACAAGCTAAAATATTACAACGAAGCATACAAGGAAGCAAGATTAATAAAAAAATAAGTGATACCACCGATTATGTCGACGACTTTATTAATGTTTTCAAAAAAGAATTAGAATTAAGAAAGTCAAAACCGAGTTCAATGGACCATTTAATAGCTATGCTTTATAGCATCGGGATGTATTCAAAACAAGATTTGAGTAAAGAGTCCTTAAGCTTTACTCCACGAATAGATTATGACAATGTAACAGAGACAGTGAAATAAACGGTGGGTATAACGGACGACGGTGGGTTATACGCGTGTTTTTACAGTCTCCACAAACTCTGTGAAGCTGGGACGAGGTGCTCGGGTGATTCGCAGTCTAAGATACATGAAAATAAAATACAGGGGTTTTATTTTCCCCACCACTGATGACAGGCGGAGCTGACTTGGCACCTGAGGTCGAGGGGTGACAGAAAGACCAGGGCTCCCTCCCCCAGGGGGGGGAAGTCTGTGTCTCCGTGACACCACCTCACCCCGAAGAGGTGAGGTGCCAAAGCAGGCATGCAAGCTAGAAAGCCCTAACCCTAAACCATACAGATAGTTACAGGCCCAGTGGGACCTTTTTCAGTCCAGCTAGCTGCGGATCCCCGCTTGGGCGCTGGCCCGGAACAATCTATAGGCAAACTGAGTCAGGCATCGAAGGTTTGAGTTGTCTACTGAAGTCTAATTGACATACGGAGGTCCACACATCTTGGCGTTGGCGATTGGCGACGATGTGGAACTCGATGCTCACTTGGAGGTGCCGCTGCCAGACCCGCTGAAAGATGGGATCCACGGGGTGGACCTGAAGGCCGGCCAGTCAACGTCATCATCCTCGTGCTGCACGATGGAAAGCGCCGCGGGCGCGTCGTCATCGCTGTCGGTGTAAGCCGTGGGTGCCCCCTTGGGAGAGTCGATGCCGCGATGAGGGGGCGGCTCAACCGCGAAGCGGACAGACAGTGCGGCCGCGTCAGGCGGAGGAGCCGCATCCTGCGGTGCAGGCTCGAGCTCGCGGAGGGCGTGGGCCTGCGGCGTGTCCGAGGGCGGCCATGCGGACATGGAAGGGGGTTTGGGTGGAGCACGGGGTGCGAGGGCGGGAGCACGCCCTGGTGCGAAGGCCTGGACACACACGTAGGGGAAAATGCCGTCGGAGTCCATGTGGCCGGTCGTGACGGCCCACAGGCGGAAGCACGTCACGCACGGCATGCCAGTGCCGTCCCACACCAAGTAGCGCCCGCCCATGTCGTTTTTCTTCCAAGTCCCCTCGGGCGGGATGAACTTGCGCCTGCTCAGGGAGTGAAAGGCAGGCTCCTTCCCGCCACCACCACCGGTGCGGGTAGCACCACCAGACGAAGGCAGGGCAGGCGCGGAGAGTCGGGCAAGGGCGGACTCGTCGCGGAAGACCTTACCACGCCGCAGGGTGAGGGAGGCGAAGGTGAAGTTGTTGTTGGTGCTGAGCTCGCGCAGCACCACCAGATACAATGGTGTAACGTAGGGGGACTTGGCCGCGGACGATCGGAGGACGGTGTACACGTCCTCCACCAGGCTGCGGTCGGTGTAGTCAGGGTACAGCCGGCGATGCTTGTCCGCGAGGGTGCGCACGACAGCCAGTTGAGGGGCGGGCTCGATGGTCTCGTCAATCACAGTCGAGCGAAGGCGGACCCAGAAACGATGGGTGTCGGGGTCGCCAATGCCCTCGACCTGGTAGCGAAGGCGCTGTAAAGCGCAGCGCCCGTCGTGCGGGAAAATCTCGGCGGACTCCTCGTAGAGGGAGAGCGCCATGCCGCGGAGAACAGTGGGGAGCACGGAAAAAATGAGCTCGTTGATGGTGTAGTGGTAGGACTCGTACTCGAAGTCCAGATCCAGAAGTTTGAAGACCTCGTCGCGGGAGATAGGACCGAAGACGTGGGACATGTTAGCCAGCAGGACGGCGAAGTCAGTCTCGGAATCCGGTCCATCCAAAGAGAGGCCCACGTTCGACTTGAATCCATGCGAACGAAGAAGCTTGGCCAGCTCCTCCCCATAAGCGAAGGCGTAGTCCATTTTCTCAGTGAATTCAGTTCGTTGGGAGGCTCGCACAGGTGTAGATGTCCATACATCGCTGTTCTGATGAAACTCGACAGCAGTTGGTGAACGCGACACCGGCGTAGGGCGGGTGATCAACGTTGACATGGGCACCACCGGCTCGCCAGAAGAATCCCCAGACGGACTGGAGGCACTGGGGGTAGGGGAAGCCCCGCCCGTGGGTCGGGCAGCGCGGAGGCGGCTGGCAAGCGAAATGCGCTCCGCGGACATTGCTGGAAGTACGTAACGTGAAATGCTGAAAAAGTCGGCGTGGAAAAGGTGGGTGTGGTCGAGGACAAGGTGCTCGAAAAATTTCCCGGTGCCAAGGGGGACGCGGGGTGAAGATGTCGGCAAAGAGGACGAAGGTGCTCAGCCGGATTTGGTGATAATCGTGAAAGTCACCGCACAAGGTACGGGATCAGAGAATTTGAAAGCGCAAGCAACCTCGCCAGTGGTGAGGCCCAACACCTAACAGAGACAGTGAAATAAACGGTGGGTATAACGGACGACGGTGGGTTATACGCGTGTTTTTACAGTCTCCACAAACTCTGTGAAGCTGGGACGAGGTGCTCGGGTGATTCGCAGTCTAAGATACATGAAAATAAAATACAGGGGTTTTATTTTCCCCACCACTGATGACAGGCGGAGCTGACTTGGCACCTGAGGTCGAGGGGTGACAGAAAGACCAGGGCTCCCTCGCCAAGGGGGGAAGTCTGTGTCTCCGTGACAATGTAAAACTGGTCAAAAGTGATAATCAAATGACCGATGAAAATGCAAACTACTACAATTTTAACAATGGACATATGCGAATTCACGATTTAAAAACGGGTAATAGTTTCAAAATCGATTACACTATAAATCCATTAGTGCAAAAGTATATCAATGATTCGATAAAGGATAAAAACAATCCACGAGAACATCTTCTAGAGACAAACGCAAAACCACCAAGACCATTTACATCATCGGCTTTGGGCAAAAAAATGACCTCAATTCTTGGAATCGGAAATCAAATCTTCCGAAAAATGACCGAAAACATTTATTCAAAAATATTCAAGGTAGATATCGTAAAATTATCGGAAGTCGCAGCCCACGAACCAAACACGGCTTATACTCAATATTTGAATAGTTTAGAATATACCGAAGATGAAAGAGAGGCGGCGCTCAAAAAAATTCAAGCTCAATTAGACAAAAATGCGGCTTAGACACTTTTTTTTGTAAAAAATCGCTACCTTTTTTTCTCAGAGGGCACTATCAAAATTTTATATTGTGCTATGCGCCCGCGGGATTCGACCCCTCTACCTCCACAACCGATGACTAACGCTGAACCAACTCGACCACAGTCTGATGTATGTAGACGATGCTAACAGCAATAAATTTAATCTGTCACACGAACAAGTTTGACGGCGCGGGCATCTTGCTGATTAGGCAAAAATGAAAAAGCGCCTAATCATCATCGTGCTGATTAGGCAAAAATGAAAAAACGCCTAATCATCATCGTGCTGATTAGGCAAAAATGAAAAATGGTAAAGGTGATTAGGCATAAATTGAACGTTTATACCATGATTAGGCATAAATAACGGATGCTCATTGGATATGTTCATCTAAAATTTGTCAATTGCTATGATTAGGCAGTATTTCGTGCTATTGGCTGGTTTCAGAAATGTTGTCCAATAATCGTAAATGATTTCAATCGCGCTGTCGATAATTCTGCCACATCCGCGATGTATCGACTGACGTCGACAAATATCGATGCCGGCAACAAACACATTTATTTTAAGGCTTAAAAACAAATTTTACAGTGAAGACAAATTCTGTTTACGGTAAGCAACTGACCGTTATCCCTCTGCTGTATATTGTAAAAAATGACCGATTTAAAACGTAAAGAGTCTCGTTGCACCCCTCAAGAGTACAAGGAAAGACGTGTTGCGGCACAAAAAAACATCCACCAACTGCAAGCTTACGAGGAGATAGTGCAAAGCGCTCACCCCTTGCCGAAAGATGAGGGAAAGGGTGTGGTAGGAGTCACTGAGACATATGTCAAAGGTTTTTCCGAGATTAAGTGGAGAATTCTACTTGAAGCCGAGTATCAAGGCGATCGTGCTTTGTTTGAGCACAAAGAGCCTAGTGCTCACGAGATCGCGTGTTTCATGGCGAGCGCGAAACTTTCGAGCGAAGTGAACTCGTTTCTTATTCGATCTCGCGCTATGTCCCTATCGGGGAATGTAGCAATTCTTGCTGAAAAACAAGCTGAACACGATAGGATCGAAGCCGAAAGGCAAAAGACTCTAGCGTTGACCTCCAAGTGTTCCGAGGCTGAGTTACTCGCTGCACTGGCTGCACTCCGTAGTGCACGAATTTCTCCGACTGAACCTCCTGCTTTTGGCGTACCTGTTGCTCCCACTGCACCTCCAAGTGCTCCTTTGGTTGATCTTCTGGGTGAAGATCCGAAGCGTCTTACGCCCACTTCGAATAGTGAGACTCAAGGTGGTTTGCTCGCCGGTTTTGCAGGTGTTTTTGGATCGAAGAACTAAGGTGCGCACGATATGACGCTCAATATGTATTTTATTTTGTACATGCGATACTGTTTTGAAACGCGTTGCATGTTACTAGTATGTGTTGTGTGCGCGTTCACACGTTCTACATGCTTGTGCCATGACTAACATGCCATACGTGTCTGCGCTTTGGGTTTTGGGGTTTCAGGTATCATGGCAAAGCGCAAGCGTTCTGGGAGTTCTCTGAAGTGGCTCGAGTGGGTCGAAGATCCCCTTGGCAAGCAAGAGAATGGCGAGAACTATTGCGACGACGAACATGGCGACGTGAAACAAACCACGATCGCCACGTTTCGGGACGAAGCCCCATGGTGCACAGAGTGGTGGCTCTGGAAACGGTTCGCTGAGCAACATGATTTTCTTTTAAGTCACGTGGCTCGTCTAGAGTCTTTGATTAAAGAGACTAAGAGTGCTTCGTCCGATTTGCGCGGTCCAAACGCTGCTTGCGCGATCTCCGCTCCTGACGTTAACAAGCTTGCTTCCATGGCAAAACATGAGTATGACTCTCTGCTCATGAGGGAGCATGAGGTTTCCCTGCAACAGTGTGAAAAGATTGCAATGTTTGACAAGCGGGTAGGAAAAGGATTCGTTCAGCTTGTGGGTGGTGCTGTGCTCGTGTGCGTCGATCCCTCGAGCTCTGGACTTCAGTCTGGATCCGGTTGTTCGTTCCATGTGCCTAGCCCAGACACTAAGGGCAAGCAAATTGTCTGAAGTTTTGTGAAGTAAACATTTGAAATGTATAAGATGAATATTGTGTGGTATATTCTCTGTGCTTAACTTGCTTGCCTTGCCTTGCTTGCCATGCATGCATACCCCCTAGTTGCTTGCCATGCATGCGTACCCCCTAGTTGCTTGCCATGCTAGGTTGTTTTTACTTGCGTATGTATTCTATTTATTTGTCTTAAAATATCATACTTATCTTGACTTAATACGCAAGCATATGTGCATACTTATTTGTCTCTCAAATAACCGAGAATAATAGGGTTTATTGATATGTGAATAACTATTGAGTCACTAGGTCTTTCAGGCTCAAACTTTGCATACATATAGGTATTTTATAGACGAACATTTTGACATATCGTATGCAATATTTGGAGCAATATAACATCCAAACTGAATATCATTTCTTTTGTCTTTAAAATAACCGAAAATAATAGGGTATATTCATCGGTTCATAACTTTTGAAATATTTGACCGTTTTGGCTGAAAAAAAAAGGGGTAAGAGCTTTTTAATAGACGAACATTTTGACATATCGTATGCAATATTTGGAGCAATATAACTTCCAAACTGAATATCATTTCTTTTGTCTTTAAAATAACCGAAAATAATAGGGTATATTCATCGGTTCATAACTTTTGAAATACTTAGCCTTTCCGGATGAAACTTCGGGTACATATTGTCCTTTGATAGACGAACATTTTGACATATCGTATGCAATATTTGGAGCAATATAACTTCCAAACTGAATATCATTTCTTTTGTCTTTAAAATAACCGAAAATAATAGGGTATATTCATCGGTTCATAACTTTTGAAATACTTAGCCTTTCCGGATGAAACTTCGGGTACATATTGTCCTTTGATAGACGAACATTTTGACATATCGTATGCAATATTTGGAGCAATATAACTTCCAAACTGAATATCATTTCTTTTGTCTTTAAAATAACCGAAAATAATAGGGTATATTCATCGGTTCATAACTTTTGAAACACTTATCCTTTCCGGATGAAACTTCGGGTACATATTGTCCTTTGATAGACGAACATTTTGACATATCGTATGCAATATTTGGAGCATTATAACTTCCAAACGAGTTCGTTACCGAAAATTCGGAAAGTTATCTAGAGGTTTCTAACTTTAAAAATACTTATCCTTTCCGGACGAAACGTGTCGTAAATTTCTTTAAGTTCCTACAAGAATTTCTTTTTAAGTCGTTCTACAAGAATTTCTTTAAGTTCTAGAAAAATGTCTTTAGATTAGGTATATAAGCAAAGTGCGGAGAATTACTCGTAATGTGAACCGCTTATCGTCATTATTATATTATTACCGCTTATCAACATTAATTTATTCAAGGTCAAAAAAGGATATGAGAGAATATGAGAGAATGTGAGAGAATGTGAGAGAATAACATAAATTAACATTTATTTATTTATCTAAATAAAAGGTAATGAGTAGTAGGGTAATGGGTTGTTTTAAAAAGTATTTCAAAGGAAGAAAAGTATTTTTGTAGAATAAATTTTATGAAATAGAAAATGTTTTTAAAAATGCCCGTTACCCTACTACCCGGTACCCTATTCGTTTATTAAATACGCATTTTTACCGAGATGACCGAGACGATGCTATTTCCGCGATTTAACCTGCTGAAATTTTTGGGGGTCAACGTAGGGCACCCCCCATCGTTGATTAAATCGGCAAATTTTGATATGAGGGAATATGAGGGAATATGAGAGATTAACATAAAATTACTTATCTTTATATATATATTTATTTATATAAAAAGTAAGGGGTAGTAGGGTAATGGGTTGTTTAGAAAAGTATTTCAAAGGAAGAAAAGTATTTTTGTAAAAAAACTTATAGCATTTAATTTTTTTTTTTAGAAATGCCCATTACCCTACTACCCGGTACCCTATTTTATTAAATACGCATTTGAACTAAATTACGATTTCTGACGTAATTCTCACGTAATTTCTCGAACCTAAACCCTAAACCCAGAACCTAAACCCTAAACCTACTGAAATTTGGGGGGGTCGACGAAGGGGACCCCCACCGGCGATGAAATCGGCAAAATTTAATTTTTGTGACCCCTAGACACCCCCACAGACCCCCCGATGACAGGGCTGTCATAATTTCAAATCGGATAGCCAAAGTTAGTCAATGATAGCCAATGATAGCCAAACTATAGAGTACTGTCGCGCGACTGCCACGTCGGCGTAAATTCCCCCCAAAACGACAGTACTGTACAGTATATACAGAAAAATGACAGGACAGTACAGCGGAGGTTTCCTCGGTGCAACCCGGGGTAACCGTCATAGAGATATGGCACTGGAAAGTCTAATAAGTGGAAACGTTCGATTGCGGATTCATCATTCAAAGTGAAAGAAACGAATACAAGTACGAAGTAGGTATGATCAATCGAATGATGAAGCATGAACCATCGCATGAAGGGGAAGAAAGTAGAATCTTCAATACTTCACTCGTTCGTTTAAGTCGATATGTGAGCGTGATAGAACGGCATACATTGCATCGCACTCTCTGTTGAAATATGACGAAATCCCCGCGTTACAGTGACAGCCTCCATTCCACCTCGATCTCGAACAAGAGAGCGTGTTTAGCCAAGCAGACGGGTCGGCTACCGGAGAGGGCAACCTTTGACAGGACTCTGTGGAAATGCCTCTGTTGATGATCTGGCCTCTTATTTCCCGCCTTTAGTCGCGATGAATCTGTCAATTACTCCATGTTACCAAGTCGTATTCCATGTTCAGCTTCAATCAGATAAGTTGAGGTATGATTGTCGGGGTTATCAATATCAGCAAACGTAAGCTTCGTTGATTGACTTGGCTTGGCTATCTCTCAGAGGCTGGACAGGAGTATATCTTCATATTCAAGCATAGATACCGGACATGTTTTCAAGGAGTACCGCTCGGTTACTTGGATCGAGAGCAGACAACGGCAGTCAAGAAAATTGCAGCTGCAATAATAGCGAGGCGTGTTGTGACAGTGCTTCCAGTGAGGAATCATATACTGCTGACGAATCCACTTCAACCCCAGACTTGAATTTCCTCGATGCAGTGAATCGGGCACTATTCTACGTTGTATGTGAGTAAAAGCTACTACGGTTTCAGTTTCTGTACGCCACACGTGATTTTCGTATCTCCCACAGTATTCTAACTTCTATTGTCCTCCCATAGGCTTTCTCATCGTATGTCATATTGGGAGCTTTCTTTACGAGTTGAGCGTACGAGCCCGCTGCAGAAGATGGGCCACGCTGGAACGCTTCACTGCGATGTCAGGCGTTAGACTTGGTCTACATGGTTGTGGTATGCTGTGGATGGTACGTCATATACCAGACGGAGTATTTCTGTGTGCCTTATATGCGTTTCCCGCTAGTTTCGCTTTAGTTTTCCTTGTTCATATGGCGAGCTTTGAATCATGGCTGCGTTCGGCCCCCCTGTAAACCTTACTCCGATTGCCGACATCTCCTCGCCTGTTTTTCCTTTCCAGATTTTTAAGTTGTCGTCTTAAATTTGTGGGTCTCGGGTAAAAAATGTGGTGGAGACTTGGGAATCGAGATGAAAGAGACACTGGCAAAGTTGTGCACGCGCTGCTACGGTCATCAGCAAGACGAAATTTATTCAGGGTTTGACTAGAGTAGGCAAACGTATTGTCTGCTGCAGGTCACGGCACTGTGGCGCCTTCCCATGCTTTTACAAGACGATTCGCTACCGTTTTCCTACAATTCTGAGGTCTTCAGGCATACCTTATGCCAGCTTCAACCCGTTTTGAGTCAGGTATGCACGCTGCGACAGTGAAAATCTGTTTAGCTTGGGCGGGATGTATGTCGTTTTACTTCTGTCTCGTTTGGCGCCTTCAGCTTTCCTTCTTAATGCGTTCGGAATCACTAACGTTCTAACCTTCCCTGGAACTTTTAGGGAGTGGGAGAGCCTCTCTGCCTGCTATTTTCTCTCTTCGCCTTCACTCATCTAAACGGGTGTGTTCCTTGGCCTCAGCTATTCACTGAGTCTGAGTTTATATGATATCACTGAGTCTGAGTTTTACTGAATGTTGCATTTATCCCTTGTACCTTGTCACCTTAACTGGATTGTGACTTGTCAGTTAGCAGTGCACGTGGTGGAGGCAGGGCTTGAGCTCGCCTTAAATGGAATCGTAGCCCGTGGACTAGCGCAGTGCAAGTGGTGGAGGTCCGCTTAGCTTGACTCACAGGGTGTGAATGAGTATAGTACCTGAAGGTTTTCTTTTGCAGATTATCCGAGGCATCCGAAGACAAGACGCTGCATCGAACCTTGGTATTTCCTTCGTTCCTTGGTCACATCCCAGCAAAGATTAGCCAGCTGCCCCTGCTTTCTATGACATGAGGCTTTCAAACCTTGTTGAATATCCTCAGTCGGTGTCTCAGCGCACTTCGCAGGCGGCTCGATGGCGGCTCTACCAACAGACTCATCCTAACTTGGGCATCTGTTTCCACGCGACGCTCGCTTGCTTGCCGGTATTATGACTTCCCTACTTGCTGGCATTTCTTCCTTGCGTCTTGGCTAGCATCCTCTGTTGCCTGCGATCGCTCCAGGGCTGCTGCTCAGAGCATGCTGTGCGCAGCCTCATAAAGCTCTACGTGACCCTGACACCACTTCGCTCGTCTCAACCATCTTGCAAGCCATTTCGTGTGACCTGTGTGGGTCAGCCTCTCGACCACTTGCTGAATGTAGATCCTGCTCCACTCCGACCAAGCATGTGTTCAGGTGAAGCCGGCGATTTCGTGCTCTGCTGTTTAAGGCTGGGTTAGCTCGAGCAGTTTCACCAGCAGATATCGATATCAATGCTGGAGGGAGGTGGGGAGGCAGGTGACGATTGCACACATCTTGGTAGTGCTCAGTCCAAACTTCCCTTCCACACGCGAGTGGGTTGAGACGAGTATCGGTTCCTCCCTGGTGAAGGCGTGGGACACTGGTGACCGCTCCGGCTGTGGCAACACATCCTCGGGGTACGTCTCTGCTGAGGCGACCTTCCCCTGCTCCTCCCCTCATGCAAGTCTCCCGTAGCAGCTGCACAGATAACTCAGCACAGGGGGTATTGGATCAGTACGGAGGGACCTGAACTGTTTGTTGGCTATCCGACCTTCTCGGAAGTCCTGGCAATGCCTCGAGCAGAACGTGCCTCTGAAAGTCCTCCAAATGTCTCGTTCAATAGTTGCTTCTCATGTGCATGCCCAGGAAGGGTCACCTGCAGCAGACGCAATTCAGAAACGGTGGCCATGAAAGTGTTTGGTGGCGCGCCAGGCCACTTTTACTGGGGGGGAGCTTGAAATCATGGGACTTTAAACCCGGCCTCTTTTGTGAGGAGAGACCTCCAGGCACAGCACTCTGAGGGAGCCTAGGTGATTTTGCGGGGGGACGCCTCCAGGCACAGCACTGTCTTCCCGGGAGCTTTTGCGGGGG
>LGRX02010085.1:0-17165 GCA_001247695.2 Cymbomonas tetramitiformis | reverse complement strand
TTTGTTTCAGGTACCCGAATGTAATTTTCAACGCACAGAAGAAGTGGAGCACATAAGGCCGCGTTCCAAATAGATCATGTATTTAGCATTGACCGCCGTTCATTTAGCCTTGACTGCTGTTACCTTGTGAACGTGAAGTGAACGCAGACAACATTTTTTGTAAAATTATTCATAATTTGTAACTTGCTTTTTACAGACTGCTTTGGCTGCTCCCCTTCCGTGCATGCTCGAACCTTTGTAAAGTGCTGCACAGTCCAATCGTCGGGAACAGTAGCACTTTGCCGTGGACTGCCGTACGTGCAATCCACGGCTGAGTGGTACTGTCCTTACCGCCTTGCATGGTAAACTCACAGCAGCGCTATAACATGTAGTACCACCATGCGATCGCGTAGTGGCATACATCCATGACCGTATTTGAAGTAATAAAATATATGTAGTTCCGTACTTTATATATACATATACACCCAGCGAATACCCGCAGATATGCTCGAAGTGCAGAAATACGGCATGATTATATGACGTGGCATTCACCCGCATACTTATATGTACTGTAAATATGCAGCAGTTTTACAGGGTATGTAAGCTGCTGCATACTTACGGGACCTGGAGTTGTACTTAGCATAATGGCGGGAGGTGAATATCGTTCTTGTAAATATGCAACGGGTGCATACTTATGGATGATAGATGGAGGGTGCATATTTCCCACATATATATCGAATGTATCTTAACTTTGGCAAATCTACATAAGCATTCTCCTATCAAAGTATACAACCTGGAGTTATGCTTAGCATACTCACGGAAGACGGATATCGAAAAGCCGAATCTCTACGTAGATTATGCGGGTCGAAAAACCCCGGATGCGTAGTGGTAAGCCAGAGTGAATACTATTATAGCTCCTTCAGCTTGCGGCGTCACGATACTGTTGAGCCGGGAGTGGGTAGAGCAGCGACAACTGACCTTTGCTGCATCATAGCTCCTACAGCTTACTGCATCAACGCCGAGGAATTTGACATGTTCCTATATATGGGACCTTTTGTTCCAGTGTGATACTAAGAGCTCTTGGTGCAAATGGACGTTCCGCACATGCAGCTACTCGAATTCTTTCGGTCCGTCGAGCTTTACTATGTATGTTGTTCCTAAGTCGAAATGCTGCGTTTTCAAGTACTTCAATTATCTTCCCAGAATAATCCAGACTAGGGACAAAGAAAACGAAGAAATCATGATATCGCTAACCATGGTGTAAAAACGTACCTTTCCCTATTTGCTTTGCGTTTGTCGACCATATTATATTCAGCTGTGCTCAAAGGCAAATATGTTCTCGTCGTGCGTGAGTTTTAGCTATGACGAAGGGTAGCCACGTGAAGCTGCTACATGTGGGTTGGTCAATGGTGATGATCGTGTTCCAAACGTTCAAAGCAAACGCGCCGTCGCCGTTTGCAGATTTTCATATAGAACATCTCGATACGAAACTCATGGATTGAAAATATACTGATTCAATTAATACTTTGTTACGATGGTAGCATTGAACTACTACGCTGACCCGTGTGCATAATGTTCTCAAGTTGTTTAAAGGTATTCATATGCATGCGAGTTATTATCTCTTTAGCCGGGTATAAATCTCGGATACGGTACAGAACATGCAATAAGGATGCTCTTATCGAGAACCACATATTATTCCAGGTTCACTGAACTAATGTGCTTGATCTTGCTGGAAACATTTTACTTGGAATTGAAAAAAATGGTTTGCCAACTTAATACGACACCTTTGGAAAGGACATATGAGTTCATTCGACAAAAGCCCCGTCAATAGTATTAGTGCTGTCGGGTTTATAAGGTCGAAGATGCCGTTCTAGTAGGTTGAAGAGGCGTGTAGTCTTGATCCCTCCTTTGGGAACGCACATACACCATGAGAATCCCTACTGCAATGACACTTATGGTAATGGAGGTGAAGGATATTCCAAACAAGAGTCGACTTTGGTCACGGTTGGCAACGCCGGAATCGGATTGGCCGTCATTATCGTGCTGGCCTGCTGGCGAAGGAGGGATATCGGCACTTGGATGCAAGTGTCGGCAGGTTTGCAAACCACCGGCGAAGTGGTATTGCTTGTGCACCAAGTATGACTCGACACTCCTTTGCAGGGCCTCGGAGCCATCCTCGCGGCAGAGGTGCTGCTCTGCACCACCTCGATACTCCATCTCTATGCACATCCGGGCGACGCTGCTCATACGATGCGCTTCGGAAGGTTTGTTAAGAAAATCGCGCATCACTTCCCGCTCTAAATTGTCATGTGTGGAGGTTGCATCATGCGCAGCCCCGTCCAAGAGTAGTGTGGAGGCCTTCTCGAAATTCTGAGCCGCGAAGGCGCTGAAGCAGCTCCCCGTTATAGTGGCAGCTCCATAGCCATTCTTCTTGTCCTGCCACACGCGCTTTGCGACTGAAAAGTTCCGCGCGCTGAAATACTGATCCTCTGTGCCGATAAGATTCAAAACCGGGATGCTTTTATTGCACTTGTCTTCGCACACCATGGCGGACGCGGGGCAGCTTGTGTAATAGTTGAATTCGCAGGACCACGCGGATATAATTCGCCCGGCCAGAACACGGTCAAGATCTGGGTGGTAGTATCGAGCTGTCGCCATAGCCCCTTCGCTTTGCCCAAGCATGAAGATGCGGTCGGCTTCTTTTAGAAATTTCGGCATATGCGAGACAAAATAATCGAGCTCACGCTTACGAAGGGCGTATACGCGCTCGTAGTACTCTCTCCACAAGCGAGGGTTTGCCAGAACGTTGTTAGCATCAGTGGAGTAACAGAATGGGTATGCTTTGGACGTGATGCGGCTGTCCCAGGTGCAGCTCGAATTGTAGGCAATATTACTCGACCAGTAGAGGGACATCGCTGAGACATTTAACGGGTCTAAGGCAGTTTTACTCCGGAGGCCTAGACTGGCCGGAAATGCGAAAGAGTCGGGAGAAATCAAAGCATACCCAAGGGCTGGGATCATACGCGCATACCGTAACCCTTTCCCTGTAAATCCGCCAGAACCAGCTGAGAACAGCACCCATCCACAGGCGCACTTATTCAAATCAAATGTCGGCAGATCTTTGAGTCGACCAATCCAAGATATAGTCCATTTATCTTTGTCCGCGTAGTTGGCAGTGAGATTGAGAAGTTTGACACAGGCAAACGGAAGCGAAACAAACGCGTTTTCGGTAGCGAACTTGTATACATCCGACGCGACAGGAATATCAGGAACTTGTACTTCAAACTGTGGGTCTTTGTGAGTGGGCGAGAAGTCCACAGTGATATTATAGGCGGGAGTCAAATTGGTGAGGCAGTTGAAATCCCCGGCACGCGCCCCCTCTGTGGACGGGAGAAAATAAGTCGATACTACACCGAGAACCAACATATATATATAGGTTGCCATTCTCGCAGCTAGCAGTCTTGTGGCGCTGCTGTAATAAAAATCTATTAGCTATTTTAATTCATCTCACCGACGAAAGAATTCGTATGGTAAGTGATATGCGAGCAGTACAACCCTATATCGGGGGGAATACTCTAGAAACGGAACACGATTACACGATCATAAGAGATAAGATGTACCAAATACTGGCGTAATCCTTTCTACTCCCTTCGTCTAAGTCCCATAAAAGACAAACATGCAAATATCAATAAAAAGTGCCTTTCGTTTTACCATCCCGCGCCGTTTACCTATCGTATCTATGTATGAATTGAAATCTATCGCGTCTACTTGTATCGTTTCGTACGATGTGGACACTGTTGATCCTTGGCATTCTCCCATCACGGCGATGAGGCGTCATCGGGGAGCCAGATCGTTTCTGAATTGCGATCACAAGCGTCTGTTCATCTCAGGTGGTATCGCTGGTGTTGCTTTAAAACTTGCAATTTCGTGTTGCAAAACACTCATTTTTCCTGCCTGCTGACGAGTCTACGTTTTTTTCCCTGTGATTTTGTTCATTTTTTCTTTGTCAATCATGAGTTTCGTACTTTCTAACTTCGCTGCGTAGGTCAGATGATGCAATTCAGGTCCACCCGGGCTGTAGCGAGAACCGCAAGACCGGCCGATGAGAATTTGGGCCGGGAGTTGCTGTTGTCTTCAATGGTGTGACTATTTCTCCGCCAGCAACGACGGGTGCGACTCACGGGGATGCCAACTTTCCCCCCCTAGGGGAGGAGCAGTGGTGCACCCTTCTGTCACCCCTCGCCTGGTTGTCACTTGCAGTGTTGTCCGCGTCACTGTGTCACAGGCTCCCGAACCCTAAAGCCTGCATAACATTTGTTTTATCCGACTTTAGACTCTACCAGCCTGTCACGCCTGCCCTTTTCCGTATCACAGTGACAGTGCATATATATATATATATATATATATATCCCCTGTTCTATGAGGCTATAGCCCACGCACCTTCAGTGTTGGCTTGGTTTTTATTCTCTGGTTCGCTTCGCGCCCTGCGACTCTACCCGACATCTATCCGACATCTTCCGACATCCCGACATCAGCGCCGGACCGCCTTGCAAACAGCGCCGGCCGTCACTACATTAACCCCTAAGCCGGTGTTTGGGTCATTTTTGACCCAAAGGGCGTTTGACCCAAAGGGCAATATGTGCATGTATAAGTGGATACAATGAACAAGATGCTGAAATCTGTGTAGGCAGCCCTGACCGGGAGTCCCGGTGCAGGCCCCTATGACAGATTACTAGGTAGCCAACACTGGACCTGTGACTGACCGTAAGCCCGAACTGTGACACACCAAGGTGTCACAGGTAGCTAGGACCGTAGCCGTTCCGACTCTGTCACCGTTCGGGGTATATCTAGCTTAGGGTTTATTTATTATGAGAGTTTATCTATATCAGTTTCACAGCACACACTATTATCTGTGAACTTGGATATTCCAGTAGGTCGTGGCCCCATCCACGCTTTATTCCACTAGCTATTTTGGCCATGATTGGCTAAAGGGCCGCTCGGAGAGGTGGTGCGCGTTTGCGCGTTTGGGTATTGTGTGAATTATGAGATGAGCAGCTTACGGTAAGCAGCTTTGG
The DNA here is from genome assembly GCA_001247695.2 of Cymbomonas tetramitiformis. Lineage (NCBI taxonomy): Eukaryota > Viridiplantae > Chlorophyta > Pyramimonadophyceae > Pyramimonadales > Pyramimonadaceae > Cymbomonas > Cymbomonas tetramitiformis. The sequence goes on along the minus strand of LGRX02010085.1, from coordinate 12,111 downwards.
GCCGCAGCTATGGGGTACCGGCTTGGGTTTGGATTACTCGTTGCAATGTCCGTTTTCGGTTCTGTGCATGCTTTGATCACGCTTGCTACCGAATTTTGGGCTGGTGGCCTTGGCACCTTCGACCTCGACGACATCCTCCTTTGCCCCTCGCTTGCATGGCTCGGTTGTTCCCTCCGTGTTTGTGACGTCTCGTTTTCATCACAGCGCTACCCAAACGTGTTGCAGCGTACCGCCTCCCCTCAGGCTTATCTGAGAATGGGTATGACAACACGATCTAAGAAGTCCCTCACGAGGGACAGCGATATAGACGCCTCCTTACGGCTCATCGACGAGGTGCGGAACACTCCAACAGCTGCTACACCTGTGGTTCCCACTCCCAACCCTGCATCGAACGTGGACGCGGACGTGGCCGTCAGACGTTATTTGCAGGAGCAGTCCAAGTTGGTCGACGAGATTTACAAGGCGCGCTTGCATCGGGCTTGGGCCAAGAGTATCCGTGAGGATATTCTTGGCGACAAGAAGCACCATTTTCGCGGTACGGACGACTCTGGCCTCCTGTCCGACCTGGTGGTGCAGCTGCGCACAGAGTTTCAGTCTGCTGGTTTGGAGCTGCGGGCCTTCGACCTCGAGGACCCTCTGGTGCCCGTGGTCAGCAGGGTGAATGGGCTGCTATACGACGTTCTGGCTCTCGTGGTGGAGAAGCACAGTAACGCGTATGTCTGGCTGACTGGCACCGACTCCTCGACCGACCGAGATGGACGGCGTGCTCTTGTCGACATCATCAAGGGCTCTGTACCGGTGGCGCTGCGGGAATCGCAGCAGGAGGAGCATGCGGCCTTACGTTATCCCGCAAACGTTGACCCGCAGCCGATTTTGGCTAAGGAGCAGCGTTTGGTGCGGGATAACTGGACTCCGACCGAGGCAACACGAAAATTATCCCTCTACACCCGCCTCGACCCCGTGTTTTACGCGGCGGTGAAGGTCCGCTATCCCATGGCTGCTGACCTGTCCCACGTGTCCCTTGCTTCTCTTCGTTCCTTGGTTGTCGAGATTTATCAGTCTTGGGCGCAAACGGATGGGGGCAAGGCGGCTTCTGGTGCGGGCGGAATCTCCGCGCATCTGTCCAGCAGCGAATATGACTCGCTGCTGCAGAAGATTACGGAGCTGAAGGAGCTGGTGCAGCGGCAGCACGGTGAGACCGCTCCGGTGGTACGGCAGCAGCGGGAGAGGGTTCAGCAGAAGCAGCAACAGCAGAAGTCCCCACATCCGCGGGGTTTCCGTGTAGGCACCCACAAGGCCCCGCCAGTGGGATTCGACCGCGATGAGCAGCGGGCGAAGCCATTCTGCGGAAAATGCAAAAAGGCGGGCAAAGGTGAGCACTATCACTTTTACCGCGACTGCCCGTTGGGTGGCCGTCAGCACCCGCCCTACTCTGCGGCGGCATTCTGCATCCCTATCGACGAGGAGGATGCGGACGGGGTGCACGCTCTGGCAATGTGTGCGGTGTTCCAGCACGCTGCGGATGATGGAGCGGAGGCCTTCGCACGTGCTGCGGCTGCGTACGGGCCTCCTGCGGTGCTTTCTGCGGGTGCGGTGGGCGGCATTGACGTCTCCGCCTACGGGTTCACCGTGGAGCAACAGCCGACTTCCGAGGGGGACTCCATTCTCCAACGACTCGACGATCTTGCTGCGGAGGTTCACTCCGCAGCCAATCCGCAGGTGCACTACACCCATGCCTCCTTCCCGCCTCCTGCCAACATTGGACGGGAGGCTTCGGCTCTGGTGTGTGAGTCCGCCGCAACGGTGGCCGCACCGGAGGAGCAGGTTCCGGCAGGTGGTGCGGCGGCATCGGCGTCCGCCGTGCCGGCCCCTGCTATGCCTGTCTTCCAGGGGAAGGATGCCGCACCCGAGCTACTGCAATCGGCGAAGTTGACCGCCACGGCGGACACGGACGGTGAATTTGCTGGGTTCGTTCAGACTGTCAACCACGCCGCCGTCCAACCCATTGACCTCACGGGTTACAACACCGACGACTATGAAGACCTTGCCGACGGCACATTCACGGTAGAGCCACGGGCTTCAGACGTCTCGGCAAATCTCTCATCTACACCTGCGACCCAGGCACCTGGCTCTGGTGGTGCTCTGGGTGACTGGCATGCCGGTGCTCCCCGCAGCTACGGCTGTGGAAAGCCTCCGTGGGGATTCCCTGCCCACGCTGGCTTGTGGGGAATGCCTTTTATGCTCTCCTTTATTCTCTTGATTTCTATCATGGGAGTGGGGACCGCCGCCTACACGGCGGCCAATGACGTCGGATCTGTGCAGGTATCGGGTCAGGCTGCTCCGCAGCCTGTGCTGTGCAGGGGGGACTTGTGCATCTACTCTGGTATCTCCGAGCTGGACCCCGTCACGCTGGATGCGGTGCTGCACTCCCTGGGTGTTGCGGCAGTGCTACTGCCGCCTGACCCGCTGGAGGGCAGTGCTGCGGGCTGCTACGATGGACATTGTGGTGACGGTGCTCCTCTGATCTTTGACCCCGAGTAGTTTTATTCCTGGTTCTGGCAGTGCACCACCTTCTGGTGGTGTGCTGAGATGTGCTTTGACCTCAACATGGTCTTCAATTGGCTTTTACTTTGACTCATTATATCCGTTAATCTGACTTGCTGGCGCCGTGTCTTTCAGTAGTTTAGCAGGACATATGTGCCTGTGTGTTTTTGCACTTGTGCCGACTAGAGGGTTTCCATTTGTGTATCAGAATTGCACAGTTGGTTTAGCAGTTAGGCTTGTCACCCTAGCTCCTGCCCTAACTTATTTGGTATCTCGAACTTGCCTGTCAGTCACCACCCACAGTGCTGGGGTGGTGTGCTGAAATCTGTGTAGGCAGCCCTGACCGGGAGTCCCGGTGCAGGCCCCTATGACAGATTACAAGGTAGCCAACACTGGACCTGTAACTGACCGTAAGCCCGTACTGTGACACACCAAGGTGTCACAGGTAGCTAGGACCGTAGCCGTTCCGACTCTGTCACCGTTCGGGGTATATCTAGCTTAGGGTTTATTTATTATGAGAGTTTATCTATATCAGTTTCACAGCACACACTATTATCTGTGAACTTGGATATTCCAGTACAAGATGGTGGATGTTCGTATCAAACTGTCGGGTCAATCGATACCTCTCACATCGCTGGAACAGTCACACCGCTCGCTTTGTGACTCTTCCTATAGTAGTGTGTATGACTGTCACCCGAACCCGAACCCTAACTGTTTATGCCCGTTATATCGGGTTAACTTATCAACTTTATTACATTCTGAGAAAACTTATCACTGAGTGAATATATCCCGAGTCCTAGGGGTATATCCAACAGGTTTGGCCCCACTCATTCTTTGTTTAGACACTGCGTAGTTTGGCCATGTCAAGCTAAACACCAACGCTTGAGATGGAGTGAGGGGCTCCTCTAGAGGCGCGGCGGAGCGGTCTGGCCTAGTTACGCGGCTGGTTGATTGGACTTGCGGAGAGCTCGGGCTCGTGGCTGCTTGATTTTCCCGTACTACGCGTTGGTAGACGTTGGAATTTTGGTCGGATCCGACACCAAGTTCCTTGGCCGCGTTGTTGGATCCACATGCACGTTTGGGGAATCTTTTACGCCGCAGCTTTCCTTCTTTTCCTCGACAACCGCCTCACGACTTTTGGCCGCCGCTCCTTCCGCACCTCGCCCCATTTACCTTCACTTCGTCTCTATAGTCTTCTACATCATGGTTGCGACTAGATTGACCTCAAGTATGGCGTCACGCCGACGCTCACTAGCTACAATTTTCGACTCCGCTGCCGCACGTAATTCCGTCACGCCGGCTACGCCGGCGCCCGCTGGTGCTCCAGCTGCGAACTCCGCCCAAGCCGTATTCTTGGCGGGTGTTCGCTCGCTCACGCGTGAGCGCTTCGACGAGAGCGTGGCGAAGCACGTCATCCGGAAATGCTTTCCCGACAAGCATGACCGATTTACGGGTACGGAGTCGAACGCTCAGGTGCTCCTCTCCAAGCTGGTGCCTGCTCTCCAGGAGGCATTCGAGGCCGAGGACGCGCTGTTTGCCCCTATGTAATAATAATAATAAAACATTTACGTCGATGAGTAAGGCAACGCCTTCGGAACGATCTACTCGAGTCTGTTCCCCTCATACATGACAGTCTGCTAAGGCAGGAAACATTCCACAAAGCGTGGAAGCAAGGGTGACAAAGCACTAATGAAAGCGTGTCTGCCACCAGCGTCGGAAAAAACATCAGCAGGTCGTGGAGCTGATGCACGATGGAGATGGAGGCGGTGTGGGCGGTGGTGATGATGAAGTGAGAAAAGCCCAGGGGTGCTCCGGCCCCTGGGCCGGTGGTGCCCCCTTAGGGCCGGGGCCCTAAGGGGCCCCAACCCCGTGGGGGCTGGGGGGAGGGTGGGGGTTCACATAGCTGCCTAGCATTTCCCCTGCTGCCTTTACCACATCGGTTACTTTCCTATTTTCCGTGCAAAGTTCCTGAATGTTGGGTGCCTCTTCTACAATGCCACTCTCAGGTAGGGCTCCCGTTTCATGTAATATGCATCTTTCCCTTGCATGACGCCTACACATTCTGGACAGTTTTTTCAAGAGTGTCTTCACCCCACGGTGTGGAACCCCGATCCCTTTGAGCACCTTGCCAAAGCCTTCTGGTAAGTACCCCATGAGAGCAAGTTCCTCCGGCCACTCCACCGCATTAAGGAAGGGGGTTCCTCCTGCGTTCCTGTGCCCGCCATCCAAGTGTGCTCCAGGGTACTGGTTTCGTTGTTCCACATTATTCCTGCCCCCCACCCACGGGCACAATCGGGGTGGCAGCAGACAGTCCCTCTCACTCAGGACTTGCTCAATCATATCCGGGTGCAGGCCCGTTTCTTTGAGCAATTTGGGGGTGATCTTTTTATGCGGGACTACATTTATGAACCATTGAAGCAACTTGTATTGCATTTTCTCATTATCAAGCTTCTTACTAACAGGACACCCCATGCTCTCACTATCAATGGACAATATGACCACATCTGAGTACTTATCTTTGTAACATCCCTCCCCTGGCATTGTGTAGGGCCCTTTACCCGACCAATAATCATGTGGAATGAAAGGTATGGTCCCCCTTGGGTACTTGAAAATTAACTTGAAACCCTTACCTGTCCACTTTTTGAGGTTCTTTGGCGACAATGGTAGGATCCAAATTCCCTCAAATCCCTCCGAAGTCCTGGCCGCCTCTAGGCCACGGGACAACGTTTGCATAACAGCAGATGCTTCCCTGAGAACCCCCCATCAAAGGGTGGGTTCCCATATACCTTTTTCCCTTTTCCCGTGACACTGTTGACATATGCATCTCTTGCAAGTCCATCCCACCCTATCCTCCCCTTGTGGCAAAAGGGTCTCAACGCCTCCTTCATAGCCGCCGTGGGAATGCACCTCCTTGACTTGATTCCTGGGTGGGAGTTTACAGGGTTACAGAAAAGCTCACATCCGTCCTTTCCTAGGCCTCTCTCATCTATGATGATATCTAATAGGTCTCTTCTTATCGCATAACAATTCTTCGGGTCACCCGACTCAGTATTACATGCTATAAGTGCCGAGTGAATATCATTGGCCCGTTGTGTGTAATTGCTGATCGATGTCTGAGGTGTATCAGTTGTCAGCCTATGCCACTCAACTAACTTCCAGAATTCTTTCTTTTTGATGTACTGAAGGTCTTGGAAGTTGTGACTGCCATCCCTGTTCGTGTCTATGGGCGCAGCAGCTACTGCTACAGTGCCTTTCCTAGTATTTGACAACCTGTACATGCTAGCCTCTGGTAGAGCAGCAAGTGGTCTAAAGGCTGTTAAGTCATTGTCTATTTCTGCTAAGGGAAAAATTTCGGAGGGGCTAATGATGCCTCCCCTTGTGTTACTGCCTTCTATTATCAGTCTCGGGTCTCCCGCTGTGGCTTTTCTGATGGTTTCTTTCATTTCCTCCTGCTGGTTTTCCCTTAACTGGTGTAGTTCATTTCCTTCTCCTGGGCAGTTCAGTTGGATGTGTGTGTAGGTGCATTGTGTTGTTGTGCCACACGTCCGGCAGGTCGGGCTTTCACCAATTCCCATCCTATGTGCTCTATGTGGGGATGCCTGTAGGCCTGTGAGTTCCCTGCACCTATAAGCTGTGAAGTACTTGGATGCAATCTTTGATACATCCTTGATTGGTTTCACATGATTCTCCTCCAATAGCCTGAGTGCCCTGCCTTGTCCATGCATGTCTTTCCACTTTTTGTGGTGGCTCAATCTTTGGAGTCTCCTAATGTGGTTCCTGATGCCTCCCGTTATGGATTGTTCATGAAAGAGGAGAGAAAAATCTAAGTCCCCGTCTTCGTCGAACCTGAGCTGTCTCCCGCTGTATCTAAATGCCGCTCTTTTGGCCGTCCTATCTACTTTGTCATGAAGCCTATCGTTATTGTGCCCTCTGATCCATTTGATCAGGACTTTCGCCTGTCCCATTGTGTTGTAAAATCCTAATTCCTCCAGAATCAGTCTAATGGCTACCAGGTCCCTTCTGTTTGGCTCTTGCATAAGGTCCCTGACATTTAGGGTTCCAGGGTCGCGGTTTACAGCATTGATAGTTGCCATGGAATCAATTACATGGGTAAGGGGAACCATGGTGTTTAGAATTTCATGCTTCCGATCTTGGAGTAACTTTCTGAGGCCTAAAATTTCTGCAGTAGTAGAGCTAGGTTTATGGATGTTATCTATGATTCCTCCCTACAAATTTAGAACCTTGTGTTTACCTTGTGTTTACCTTGTGTTTCGAGCCAAGTAGGGCCCTACTTGGGCAATGTCGGCAGTAAAATGGCAAAACCGGCCCAAATCGGGTGAAATGAAGTTTCCGATAGTTTGTTTTTTATTGTAGATATCGATGGTTTGGGTCGATGTAAGACATATGGAGCGAAGTTTTGGGTGGAATGGCTTTGGTAACCTCATTTTTGAGGCCTCAAAGTTGTGCTACTCGGTACCTGCCCTGTACTTGGGGCTGTACCTGGGCTGTACTTGAAAACATTGGAAAAAAATATTTTCAGAATCTGTTTTTTTGGGCTATTACGCTTATTTAGTCCTTACTATGGACAGTCTCCAAAGATTTAAACTGAAAAAACATTTTACACTTCCTGTTACAGCACCTCAAAGTTAGGTCAGTATGGGCATTGGGTAGGTAAGGGGTAAGTAGGGGGCAATACCTACCCTGTACCTGGGCTGTACCTGGGCTGTACTTGAAAACATTGGAAAAAAATATTTTTGGAATCTGTTTTTTTTGGGCTATTACGCTTATTTAGTCCTTACTATGGACAGTCTCCAAAGATTTAACTGAAAAAACATTTTACACTTCCTGTTACAGCACCTCAAAGTTAGGTAAGTATGGGCATTGGGTAGGTAAGGGGTAGGTAGGGGGCAATACCTACCCTGTACCTGGGCTGTACCTGGGCTGTACTTGAAAACATTGGAAAAAATATATTTTCAGAATCTGTTTTTTTTGGGCTATTACGCTTATTTAGTCCTTACTATGGACAGTCTCCAAAGATGTACATGGCAATGTCTGATCCTCAGTACTTGAGTATAGATGCATGATAGGTAGGGCCCTACTTACCCTTGTTTATGTCTAAACATGGCCATACTTACCCTGTACTTGAGTATAGATACATGATAGGTAGGGCCCTACTTACCCTTGTTTATGTATAAACATGGCCATACCAGACTAGTACTTGAGTATAGATACATGATAGGTAGGGCCCTACTTACCCTTGTTTATGTATAAGCATGGCCTTACCTGACTAGTACTTGAGTATAGATACATGATAGGTAGGGCCCTACTTACCCTTGTTTATGTATAAACATGGCCTTACCTGACTAGTACCTGAGTATAGATACATGATAGGTAGGGCCCTACTTACCCTTGTTTATGTATAAACATGGCCATTTCCGATCAGTACCTGAGCATAGATACATGATAGGTAGGGCCATACTTACCCTTGTTTATGTATATACACAAACTGATGCTATCTATTTACACTACACAAATGCCATGTCGTACTGCAGGCCTAAGTACTTAGCAAGCTCGTCCTCGCTAGGATTTTCATCCTGGACATTCTGCTTGAAGAAATCTGCTCGAGGGTCAAGAACCACCGCAGTTTGCATGCAAGGATGCTTCACAATTACTACTTGCGACGCGATCTGATCTGCGAGCATGAATGGCTCTTTGGTATCGAACACGGTGTCAGGGTTCTTGGGGTCATCGCAAAAGAAACAGCCAGTGACGCTGTCCGGGCCAACTATGGAGTTCATCCGGTTATACATGGCGATCTTCGCTTTTTGCTGGATTTGACACTGTGTGTGACACTCAAAACTGTCACATGTCACTTCCTATGGTAGGCTGGGTGACCGTCACCAGTAGACGGGAAACACCCGTTAGGTATTTATGTATGCCTCTGATTTATCTATCTCACTTTTACCGTTCTGATTCCGTAACCCTTAACTCAGGGTTTATCTCAACAGTTAGATATATCGATATCACCGCCGAACCATATATCTACCAGGTTTGGCCCCACTTGCGTTTTATTTAGCCACTGCGAGATTGCCACCATGAGGGGCTAAGCTCGGACGCCTGGGATGGGGTGAGGCGCTCCGCGCGTGAGAGTGCCGGCAGTCACGGGTATGGCCTAAATTTTATGGGTTGATTTACGGCACGCCGCACCGGTTGGAGAACGGTTTTCTACGGGTCTTAACGTTGGATTGGTTTACGTTTTCTGGTTGGATCCCACACCCTCCGTTGCGTATCGGCCGCCGCTACCACACGACTTCCCTGAATTATTTGATCTCTCACGGCTGCCGTATCGGCGACCCACGCGTTTCTTGGCCGCCCGGAACTGCCGCACATCTCGCGTTCCGTTGCCTCACTCCGCCCCTTCAGTCCTTCTCAAGATGGTTGCTTCTACTCGAGCCACCGCTAGCATGGCGAATCGCCGACGCGCGCTATCCACGATTTTTGATTCGGCAGCTGCGAGACACGCCAACACTCCAGCCACGCCGCCGGCAGCTCAGCCGGCTGCCAATTCAGCAGGTGCTGCGTTCCTGGCCTCGGTGCGGACGCTGCAACGGGAACACTTCGACATGAAGGTCTCCAAGTCCGTTCGCCAAAAGTTATTCGAGGACAAGAACGGGCGATTTTCCGGGACTGAGTGCCACGCGTCCGCGCTCTTCGCCAGGATGGTCTCTGCGTTGCAGACAACATTTGTCACCGCGGAGGACATTGGTTTCGCACCCCTTTTCCTGCTGGACGATGCTACCCTCCCCATCCGCGTGGAGGCCAACGCCTTATTGTTCTCCACGCTCGAGCTCATGGTTGACCCCGCGTCGCCAGCAGCGGACTGGATGGGTGACGGGAGGGTGACGGGAGGAATTTCCGTGCTTTTCGGTTCGACCTACAGCGAACACGTCAAAACACGGCCATACTTGGCCCCTTCCCATTGCAGGTAGGGCAATGCTCGCCCCGGGTTCGTCCCGAGAGCAAGGCAGGTAGGGCCCTACCCGGTACCGGAATATCCAAGTACACTAGATATCAGAAAGTCCCGTACTCGTGTGGATAAACTGTGTCAGATAAATAAACCCTAAGCTAGATATACCCGGAACGGTCTCGGACGGTCTCGGTGTCTAGCCTACCTGTGACACGGCGTGTGTCACAGTACGAACCTACAGATCAGTCAGCAGTCCAGTGTTGGTCCTAGGGATCTGTCATAGGGGCCTGACCGGGACTCCCAGTCAGGGCTGCCTATACAGATTTCAGCACACCACCCCAGCACTGTGGGTGGTGACTGGCTAGGAGAGTCAGAAAATGTAAGGCTGTCAAGTGTTAGGGCAGGAGCTAGGTGACAAGTCCAACTGCTAATCTAACTGTGCAATTCTGATACACAAATTAGAACCCTCTAGCTAGCACAAGAGCAGAAACTCACAGGCAATTAAGGTCCTGCTAAACTACTGAAAGGCTCTGTGCCAGCAAGTCAAATTGAAGATTTCAAAGGTGTCAAAGCAGAACCATAAACCAGATTGAAGAAGTCCTTGAGGTCACAGGAGTTCTGCACACCACCATGTTGGTGTGCCTCCAGAGTGAGCAAGAAGTCAATCGACAGTGTCAAAGTAGTCAGCGGTGGCCTCACGGAAGTCCATCCCATAATAGGAGGTAAAGAAACCAGCACCGTAGTAGTGCCCCGCATCAAGAGGACCGCTCTCATGTAAGGCCATGCCGTAGTAGAATGCCATGTCAAAGCCCAAGTCCGCCTGAGCTAAATCCTGAAATGCTAGCAGGCTCAAAGTGTCAGGAGGCTCGGGCGGCTGAAGCTGTGGTAAACCGCCAGCTAACAAGAGATCCCGAGCCGGCATCACGGAGTCAACAAAATCACTCGTAGAGCAAAATGACGGAGCCACCCAATCGAGATCACCACCAGGCGAAGGCACCTCCGTAGCCGGTGCACATGCCGACACAGCAGAAGCCGTGGACGCCGAAGCAGACACACCTGCAAAAGAAATGCACAACAGAGAGAGCACCGCGAGAGCGCCGATCGCCGGAGTGCCGAAGCCGAAAGGCGGCACACCGCATCCGACAGCACCGGACGGAGCCCGCGGCTTAATCGCGAAAGTACCGTCGGCATAATCCTCGTAGTCGTCCGTGTCATAGCCTGTCAGGTCAGAGGGGTGGACGGCGGCGTGATTCACCGTCTGCACGAAGCCTCCGAACTCACCGCATGTCGCCTCTGTGGTGGTTACCCGCGCCGATTGAACTGGCGCGGGCCGTACATCCTTCGCCTGCGAAACAGGCATAGCCGGGGCCGGCACGGCGGACGCCGATGCCGCCGCACCACCTGCCGGAACCTGCCCCTCCGGTGTGATCCCCGCCGCAGCGGCAGGGCCACACACCAGAGCCGACGCATGCTCCTCAACCGCACTCCCAGGAACAAAGGATGCGTGAGTGTAATGTACCTTTTCTTGGGCGGCCTGAACCTCAGAGGTGAGGGCATCAAGCCGCCGCAAGATGTCCTCGTCGTCGGTCCCGCCAGAAGGCGGAGGCGGCACGCTGAATCCGTAGGCCGCCACGTCGATCCCTCCGACGCCGTCCGCGGAGAGCACCGCGGGCGGACCATACGCCAATGCCGCATGCGAGAAGGCCTCCGGCCCACTGTCCGCCGCGTCCTGGAAGACCTGCACGAGCGCCAATGCGTGCAGGCCCTCCGCGTCCTCCTGCTCAATGGGAATGCAGAAAGCCGCGGCCGTGGCTGGTGAGTGCTGGCGACCGCCAAGCGGGCAGTCGCGATACGGGTGATATACTTCACCTTTACCGGCCTTGCGGCAGCGGTGGCACAGCGGCTTCGCTCTCATGCTGTCGCGGTCAAAGCCGACCGCGGGGGGGTTGCCCGCACCCACGCGAAACCCCCTCGGATGCTGCTTCCCCCGATGCTGCGGCTGCGGCTGCTGTCCCCCGCCCGCACGGCCACCTCGCACCAAGGCCTTTAAGGCCGCGATCTCCTCGAGGAGCACCGCGTACTCCGACGACGTGACCAGAGCGGAGGGCTTACCGTCCATCCCCAGCACCTGCTTCTCACGTGCCGACGCCCCCTCGTCCGACTGTGCCCATGCCTGGAAGATGGCCACGACGAGAGCCTGTAGCGAGCGGAGAGCAACTCCGCCGAGGTCACCCGCAAGCGGATAACGCACCTTCACCGCCGCGTAGAAGACCGGGTCGAGGCGGTTGTACAATGAGAGCTTGCGGGTCTCGTCGGTGGGCCGCCAGTCAGGAGCGCGGTTATCCCGCACCAAACGTTGCTCACGAGCCAAGATCGGCTGCGGGTCAACGCCCGCGGGATAACGAAGCGCTGCGTGCTCCTGCTGGTGGCTCTCGCGTAAGAACGCCGGCACGCTCCCCTTGATGATGTCGATGAGAGCCCGACGTCCATCTCGGTCAGCTGAAGAGTCCGTACCCCGAAGCCAGGTGTCGGCCACAGAGTTCCGCTCCACGACGAGGGCCAAGACGTCATAGAGAAGCCCATTCACCTTCTCGATAACC
>LGRX02010084.1:0-53307 GCA_001247695.2 Cymbomonas tetramitiformis | reverse complement strand
AGTATTATCAGATGTGTTCCCAAAGTGACCAAAAACCGTTCGATTCCGAATCGAACGGTTTTTGGTCACTTTGGGAACACGTCTCAAAATACTTAGCGAAAAGTAAGGTTCGTTCCTACATAAAATCGAAACGAAAATATGCGTAAAGAAAAGTGTAACGATATATGCGATGCGAAAGAGCCTAGCCTACAGGATTTTCGCAAAGTACTCGCGCGTCTATTAGGACCATACGCGAAGTTAGGCGATAGCAAGCCAGAGTTTTGGCCAGAAGCTGTTAAGTATAAGGATGGGAAAACAGGCTACGACTACGGACGCGTAGACTTGTCAACGATTTTCGAAGCGTATTGTGGGTATATTTTCAACGATACGTATTCGATTAAGCAGGGGGGAATATCAATGGTGTTCAAAGCACTGTTGATGGTTCGCCCTGTGGAGAGCGCCGCGCTTGGCACGACATGTGGTGTTGGCACATGTTGTGCCAAGCATAGTCGAGTTCTCGCATTCGACAAGTGGGTAGACAAGATAACAAGATTGTCAGGGTTATGACCGATGACATATGTGTCATACATGCCATACGTGTCATACCTGTCATACATGTCATACCATGTCATGTCATGTCATGTCATATATATTATGACAGTCGGTCATGTCATATATTATTATGACAGTCGACAGTATGGTCGATCATGACTGTACAGGTCGAGTCGCGTCATACATTTATGACAGTCGTCAGTACGGTCGACGATGACTGTACATGTCGCCAGATGATTATGTCATATCATCAGGCATCCTTGTCATCGAGAGTTCGTGTCGAACTCGAAGATGGCAAAGCAAAGATACATCTTGGAAACAAACCAAGAACCATCTTTAGCTTTCAGCATGCACGGAACTCGCATGTGCAGCATGAACGAACTAGTCGTTATTACCATGCTGGCCGTTCAACCTACGTCTCGGGTTCACAACCCAATGGCGGTACCATCTAAGATGATGGGTGACGTAGGTATAAAAGTGAGGAAGCGTTGTGCTTCAGCAGTATCTTCTCACAGAAGCCTGCACTCATCCCCGCTCATTACTTACGCGTGTGTTACCGTCCCATAACACAGCGCTTTATATCAATATACCGAGGGCTCGCTTATCTAGCCCTAACAGAATGGTATTCTCCGACTCGTCAAGGCGACGAACTGAGAACGCATAAAGTGTGAGTGCTGTAGTAGAGATATCGAATTTTGTGTGCGCAGGTTGCGGATCGCATATTTCAAACAGGCGTTGCAGTCGCACGTATATCAACATATCTCGCATAATATCGACCGCTGCGGAATAAACAGCGAAATCAGTGCGCGAGGAGACATCGTCGCAATCGCATTTGTTCACATACACGCCGTCAGAGATAATAGCGCGAGAAGGTGTGCATACAGCATGCCGATCGCACATATGCGCTGACATCATTCGCAAAATTGTTCGAGATTCGACAAACTGACGCGCATATGCACAAATCGTCATCAGTGTATGTTTCGTATACAAAATGGCATTCGTATCACATGCCGTACATCTCTGCGACGAGATATCATCACTATTCACAGCGCGCACATCAGCGATTCATCAAAGTCGCAATAAATCGCAGTTTGCAGTTTTTGATGCGTATACAGATCTCGTCATCGAAAAATCATCATTTCAAATGGTCGCAAAAATCACTTGTCGACGTGCGCATAATTATTTTGCTTGACAGTATATGTATACACCTGCTAGACGCATCATAACAGATGACGCGCGATGATGGTATACATAAATGCAGCATGTTACAATATCTGTGATTATCGCACATAAAAGATGATGCTCATTCACTATCAGATTCACATACAAGCTTGCAATCATGAGTGTGAACTGCATAAATGCTGTGTGAATAGCTTACACACACACACACGCTCAACATGACAGATCATTGAATACTCTGCAGCAACATCATAGTGTGTGCAAAAAGTCGAGTGTGTGGAGATAATAATACCTGCAGCAACACACACACACACACACACATACTTGCAGTATACACTATCATGAGTATATACTGAGTGCATGCAGCAGATGTGCATTTCACCACCTGTACATTATTATACTGAGCATCACTGTGATTGTGCATGCATTATTCATACAGCTTGATCACGATACCAGCTGTAATGTACATACCAGTTTGATCACGTTAACAACTGGGACACATGGCATCACATCACAATACATTATACAATGCACAAAGCATACTGCAGTGCATGTAAGCTATATTGGAACCCATGTAAGTGTAAGGTGCCTGAAGGTGATCTTAACACCATAATTAGCTCGACATGCTCTGACGAAGGATTTGGGATGAGCATGTTCGTTCTATGGTGGATCACTGAATGGAATGCTCACCGGAACTACATGTGAAATAAATCAAGCAACTCATTATTGTAAATGAGAGTATACAGGATTACAATAACCCCTAAGCTGATATATATATCATGCTAGATTTATTCAGTACATGGTATACAGATCATCCTGCATGATAAATCATCTTGGTGTATTGTAATACCAGAAGTCACCTACATACAAGTGTGTATAGTAAATAATTCACACACACACTTACAAGTACTAAATCAGCAAGTACCTACACAATGCACACACCACTGACATTACTATGTATAATGGAACCCGGTCTTTTTTGTCGCATGCATGGTCATTTATGTCGCTGTCGCAAGAAATCTTTCTGTCGCATGTCAAAAATTCCGAATCTTCTGAAAAAACCGGAAACGGGCAGTCGTTCCCTTAAAGGGACGATGCAAGATTTCACAAAAAAAGGTTGGGGGACGAAATGACATCGTCATCGGAACACTGTCAAAACTGCTCAAAAAATTTCCACGTCACAAATTTTGATGTTCAGCGTCGTCACTCGCCTTTGGAAGATACACCATCCCCCCATCGACTATTTTTCGACCGCCCGATCGAATCGTCGACCGAACGATCGGACAGTCAGATGACAGATGCTTGAAGAAGGGCATCTTCAAGTTGTCGCAAGGATCTTGAATACAACACAATCCTACATCAACTAATTTTCGACCGATCGATCGAATCGTCGACCGAACGATCGGACTGTCCGATCTCGCGTGCTAACGGATACGTTTCCGCAGACAAGATCTTGAAATTGTCGCAGCGATCTTGAATATACTCCAATCCTACATCAACTAATTTTCGACCGATCGATCGAATCGTCGACCGAACGATCGGACTGTCGGGTCTCGCGTGCTAACGGATACGTTCCGAAGATAAGATCTTGAAATTGTCGCAGCGATCTTGCATATACTCCAATCCTACATCAACTAATTTTCGACCGATCGATCGAATCGTCGACCGAACGATCGGACTGTCGGATCTCGCGTGCTAACGGATACGGTTCCGAAGACAAGAGCTTTAAGTTGTCACAGCGATCTTGAATACAACACAATCCTCCATCAACTGATTTTCGACCGATCGATCGGACCGTCGACCGACCGCCCGATCACTTAAAACACAGAAATCCGCTCGATCGATCAGAAATCCGCATTGGAAATCGAATCTTGGGGTTGTCACAAGAAGTGTCGCATAGTCCCAAGACTGTCGCAAGGATCTAGAATGTAGAAGATCCACTCGGGATACGATACTCACTCGATCGTCGTAGGTCACATCTTGAACAGCTACAGTATCCTTAAGCGGCCGACAACCCGTCATTCCGAGGCGCCGACAACGACCAACCGACCTGTGTATTGCTGTTTTCTGTTTTTTTGTTTGACTGTATTAGTTTCTGAATAGCGCACTGTTTCCTGAAGTCCTGTCTGCTCCGTTTTTTTTTGTACTTTGTTTCTACGCTGGGATTGCGCGCTTCCGATCTCCAACGCTCATGCTCTGAGCGCGATGTGCTTTCGTTTTGCAGGATCTCGTGCGTTAAACGACAGCGACTGAAGTCCTGGCTGCTGGCTCCCTTTTAATATTTTGTTTTGACTTTGGTAGTGCGTCAATGCCTTCGGGAATTTTGCAAGCCGACTCCCATTTCTGCACTTTAGCGTGCAGTCGCTTACAGCAATTCGTGCGTTGTCGGCGACTGGCGCACTGTCTCCCTTTCCGAACTTCGTTCGTTTTTATGGAGGGAGTGCTTGGAGCCCGTTGGGCATCTTGCCCGTCGGGTCGGGTTCGATTCCCAACACCTCTGCTGACTGGCGTGCTGTTTTTTTGCAGGATAGCATGGGATTTCGGCGTCAGCAATGCTGTCTTTTTTTTGTATTGCCTTTATGCAGTTACGATGTGTGAGCTATTTTCCTGATGACTATCCTGACCTGTACTAATTTACAGATCTGTGCCCTCAGGAACTCTGTTTCGCCGTCTGTCGCACTGGATGGAGCTGCCCGCATGTCGGCCGAGTTCGAAGACTGTTATTGCCTACTTTAGGATAGTTGGTTTGTTTAATGCTATCACATTTAGTTTTAGTTTGCCTGTTCGTTCTTGCTACATGCTTTTACATTGTAATAATAGTATATGTTGGATTGGAGCAAATTCCTGTTTGCATCCTGCAGTGTTCACGTGAAGATTGTGCTCTGATATTGTAATAATAGAGCATATTAATACTGTGCAAAATTCCTGTTTGAAACAATAAACCTATTATTCGTCTGTGTGTTTTACCACTGGTTTGTTTTCGAAAATTTGTAATAAATTTCTGATAAATTTTTGCGACAAAATACCTCCTAGAAGTCTATTTTGTCGCAGCTGCGACAAAATAGACCAGCAGTGACATTTATGTCGTACCTGCGACAAAACGATTTGCGACAAAAATGACAATCAATGCGACAAAAATGATCCGCTACCATGTATAATGACATTCACTGACTCAGTAAGTGAAATGATCAACTATAATGTCAACTATGTGCATGATAATATAGATACCATCCGACAAACACATGTGCGTGTTGGATGTCAGTGATGGCGATAGCTAAGGTAAACAGGATAAAACTACATGCTGAAGGGCTGGATGGAGAATATCTCCAGACCCGAAGGCATTATACAATGCTCAAATAAGCAGCTGGTCACTGCTGAGCATTGTCCATTCGTCTCACATATCAGCTGGAGCAACTACAACAAGTACATTGCATTATGATAGTTGATTCAGAATTGATCAGCTCAATCTGCATGTAACATACAGATCAGTTTTCATATGATTTCTGACAATAGTATAAAGGACATTCACACACACATAAATGTGTTGTGTGAAGTTGCTGTGATTGTATCCAGCAAAGTCCAGATTTGTTCCAAATGAGATATATCACTTTGATAAATCTTAAGAGCACAGACCTATGCTCAAACAAATCATAGGTTGAGAAATATCACTAAAGTGGGTGTTTCCACTTAAGTTGATTAATATATACATAAATCAGAAAAATACATTTGCTGTGCATGGGTTTAAATTAGTAAAACCCAGAATGCTGTCAACTATAAATGTTGATATACAGCACAACTCACTTATTTGCTATGAAAAAATGTCAT
Organism: Cymbomonas tetramitiformis; assembly: GCA_001247695.2. Taxonomy (NCBI): domain Eukaryota; kingdom Viridiplantae; phylum Chlorophyta; class Pyramimonadophyceae; order Pyramimonadales; family Pyramimonadaceae; genus Cymbomonas; species Cymbomonas tetramitiformis. Next base: position 47,772 of record LGRX02010084.1, on the reverse strand, counting down.
ATGCAAAAGTGAAGTTCCTTGTAATGATTCTGTACTTACATTTCACATTTACACTGAAATATGTCACCACAACAATATTTCAGACAGCTGAAAAAAGCTGTAAAATAGGTGAAAAAGCTCCACGTTTAATTTCAAAATGAAAAATGTGTGCCTATTTTATGTAAGATTATGATTTTATACCTATTAAGGTATCAGAAAATCATAATGACACATGTCATATCAGTGTGACACCCTAAAATATTAGGTGTTGAATATATATGGGTAACGCTATTGCTATGGCAATAAATCGCTCAAAATGCTGTACGTAAAACACATTTTGAAAATTTCGGATTGATTTTTTTTGATAAAATGAATGTTTATATATCAAATATCAATCCCTGATTTATGCAGCATGTGTAACGCCCTGTAACAACCCTAAAATTAAATGTGTGTAACAGGGGTGTAACGTACCTCCTAAAAAACACTTTACGTTTATGTGGGTATTAAATGCAGTTTTGCTTAAAAATCTTTGCAAAAACGTTATACTGCTTATTTTTTACCTGTATTAGGGTTACTGATATCAAGTAACACCCTAAACACTGTATTGAGTAACAGGGCCACTGTAACTATATATGCCCAAAAATGCCAGTTTTATTTCGAAAAACTTCGTTTTTTGGCATTATTATATCATGCTAAATCATCATAGACATGATAATCCTATGGGCAACAACCCTAAAACTGTCGGGCAACAACCCAAGAACTGTTGGGCAACAACCCTAAAACTGTAACAGATAGCTTCCTATAAGGACTGCATGCTATAAGCTATAAGCTATAAGCTATGAGGTATATAGGCAACTGACTGCCTATGTGTTCACACTTCCTCGAGGGGGGAAGAAGGTGGATAGGATTATACATATATCCATTTTTCCGATCTGGTGATTATGATGGATTGCTTTTGATAAAATCACTGCATCCACAAGTAACGTTGAAATCTGTACAACGTTAAATCCACCATCACTAATAAAGTGTAAACTCGGATGGGAAACTATATCCCGATGACTATAAGTTGACTTTTGCTCAGCATTTAATTATGTAAGTTTGAAATGCTGAACTATATACATAACATATAACCTGATACCATGCTTAATTGCATTTCCTGGATCAGAAGATGATAGTTATATAATGTATATATATATATATCCCACCTGATATACTTTGGCACTATAGCCGTACATAAGAGTGGGAAGGACAAGTGCATCGCTGTAAGACTGGCTGATATAGTCCCAGTGCTGAAGGCAGAATTTGGCACCTGAATAACAGCTGATAACTGTTGGTGACCACCATGCAAGACCTTCCAAGCGTAACTCCTTTGTCCTGAGATGCAAGTGAATTGTTCATAATATGTTGACATCACATAAAAGCATTCTGATAAAAACCCTATATATTCATATGAGCTGTCATCACTACAATGACATTGGTTTTTGAATCGTCGAAATGAGTATAACTCCGATGAATTCATTAGTACAGAATAAGCTGTTGAGATCATTCCTCCGGCTGGATTGCAATCATTCACAATCCCTGTACATTCCGGTGACAAAATATTGCACTGGACTGATCACCACATTGGTATAATCTGTGATATAATTATAAGTCACCAGAGAAAGCATTGCAATCAGCACAATGCTGTCTAGACTCACAAAGATGAGTAACATATATTCTCAGATGTAATAAATAGAGGCACAATGTGACCTACGCTAAAATCGCGTATGCTCGGGCACTGTATTGTGACCTGCGCTAAGATCGTGTATGCATGGACACAACATGACTCGTGCCAATGACGTGGACATATTTTATGCCACGACATCACATCTGAAATCAATAAATCACTCAGAGAGAAGGTATTGACATCGGTATAGCATCATTATACATATAGTCATGAGGATTTTAAAGAAGACATAATCTCTCCGATATTGACAAACATGGTACATATATATATATAAATCCATGCTCTCTGATCATATATTGATATCCCACAGCATATAATGATGGTAATAGAAAACCACTTCGCTGGAGGGTAGTGTTGTATATATATAACACATGCTTGGGCACTATATGACCCACGCTGATGACGTGAATTCGGGCTGCATCCCAACGACTGCAATGCACCTTCGGTGCAAGGGGCTGCATCCCGAGTACTGCTATCCAGCTTCATAGTAAGCTATCACGTCATCACATAGAGGTCGGACCTCTGTTGTATTTGAACGGCGCTTGACAACCGCCTAGCAATACATTTCCTTGAGGGGGGAAGATGATAAGCTAGAAATACAACTAAAAACCAAATAAATAATAAATAATAAAGACAAATAATAAAACAAATAAGTTGCATCATTGTTTTTGTTTTGGTAAGCCTGACTATATACAGTCAAACCATGCAGAACTCCATGAAAGTTGACACATACATCAACCATGACATTCATATGAGCTTGATTTTGAAGACCTAGACATTGTATACATCTGGTCTAGCATGTATCCAGACTAGAATTGTATACTGACACGGTGCAAGCACTATAGCCTCTGCCACCGATGATCATTGAAAAGGGCAACCATTCTTGATACTTCATACATACCATCTGATTGGATCATTAAAGGTGTCAAGATTACTCAATGCAATATGCAGGCCACGGCCTGGGTACAACACCTAGACAGGTCAAAGCCACTGAGCTGACCGATGCAGCATAAATGCTAGCTGCCTTGAAGGCTATACAATAAGCCTATTGCCCTTATGTCTTGATATGTATGTATTGGCATCTCTTTGAGGTAATTATGCCTGCTGAATGAGCCATACCAACCATCCTGTCTTCATTGATCATTACATATCTGATCATATCGCCATTGAGCAATGCCTATTCTGTGAGATTATATATCACGAGGCATTTCATTAGTGCACATTAAACAATTGAAGTGCAACAAAGATCATCAGCTCTATATGATACCAAAAGGTTGAATTGTTGTCAATTGATTTTTTTCAAAAACACCATTTCTCAGAGGTCTATTCATTATGAAAGACAGAGTTTGTGCAATCATGGCTATTCAGCCTCCGACATAGCTGACATAGCTATTTAGCTTATGACCCAACCGTTGTTAATCAGCCTCCACGCTATATGGCTGAAGAATTGCAAGCAATCTCTTCGGTCGTTCTTGGGCATAGAGCAATCAAGCACAGCCAATCCAGGATGTTTATCCCGAAATTCTCCAAGAGTTATTCATGTTTTTCATGTGTCATATGAAAACAGCTAATATACCGTCCTATGATGGGAGTCATCTCCTTCAGCGAGGAGAAGTGGTTATGCTGTAAAGTTGACCAATCTGATCATCATAAAAGTGACAGATTTGAGAAAATCGATTGAAACTTGTATTGAAAATGACTATTCCTTACAATAAGGTATTGCACCTAAAGGAATAAGGGTTTCATCGTCTGAAATAGGAAAAGACTTTTACATTGACTCTATTTCCTGAATCCAGAATCGCATAGAAAAAATGTTTTATCCTGTGCATATAGAAAGCACATTAGATTCAGATTCTGAGCATACAAATGGACTTGAATGCACTCGGGTTTGTACTGAGTTGCAATTGTCCAAAGTTTTTATTCTGACATCATTATATATTTGTGAAATAGCATATAATGGTATAAACCATCCACATATAGATTGACATCATACTTGTGGTTTCAAGCATTTTGGCACATAAGACAAGCATGCTTCATTGAGGAATAAAGACTCTTTGAAAAGCTCATTCTGGAATGTTTAGAAATTTGTTGCCTCGTCCATTAGGTCACGAAGTCTTGGAAAAACCATGTCGGGACTTGAACCCGCAATCTGCATACGGTCTCCAAGCACAGTTCATCCTCATTCTGGAAAGTGACAGAAATTGTATAGTCATAAAACAAGTCACAATTCTATCGGATTGAAATGACACATTCATCATTCATACTTCTTTATCATAACAAGTCTCTGAATAGTGTTTGCCCAAAAATAAAAAAGGGCACCATTGAGATAAGTGATCATGTGCTGAAGAATATACACATATCACTAGACAATGCCATGTTCTATTCATAATGAAATGACATGTCAGCCATCCATCAACTACGAAAATACAACTCGTAGTAATTTGTTGTCATTACGGACACTTCTTGATTGACTCTCTATTAGCTTCGATACCAAAGTTAACTTCGGTACCATCACTGATTTCTTTGTTCATCATGACATCATTTTCCAGAACATTGTCTAAGTTAGGCACACTATAGTGACCCTGAATTGACAAAGTATGTGGGCTGCAACCCAACGACTGCATTTGACATCATCTGGCATTTGCCACATTCAAAAACGTCAGGCATATTGCCAATATGACGTAGAGAGAATCAATGTTCGGATTGACATTGTTACCTCTAAAGCATTCGATGAGTAATCTCAGTCTGATTCTCTATCAAACCATTTTTCACATAACATAATGATTGAATAACATCCTCCATCACCATCTGATTGGTTTGATACATCTCTTTTTTCGAGGGGGAGGAAGAGTATAGATTCATTCATTTTCATACAGCTGCCACAAATTGATTTACATCATTGTGATTTTGCTTGGAAGATTAAAAATCTTATCAAAAGTTCCAGCATCTGTGTATAGCAGCTATAAAGTTGATGACACGGTACATCATGCCGATTGAAACATCAAATGAAGTCTTATTTGACTTATTGACACATGAAGTTCATTATGAAGAAATCGTAGATGCATATTTCTCCGGCTTTATCATATTATATGAAGGGCACTGACACTGGAGAACGATGGTTTTTCAAATGTGAATAAGCTATATTGTAAGCTTACGACCATCACTTTGACGTCAACAGCCTGAGATGCTGATTGTCGAAATTCAAAAGTTGAAGGATTCGTTGAATCAACCTTGATACATGTGTTTTGATTCATGAATTGTTGATCCATGGTTTCTCCCCAAATCTAGAGAAGCTGGCACACAAGTTGTTGCCAATGTCTTAAGGAAAGCATCTGAGCAAAGGATTGCCAGTTGTGCCATCAGACATCGAATTCCATAAACAGCAAAGCCGAGTGAGTAAATCCGCCACTCTAGCTATTTGCCCGTCATTCCTTCCAGGTTCATGACAAGAGACAATTCATCAAAGTCATACACCAATGCATAAGTCACATGCATGGTTGCACAGTTTGTATCCGAATGCCATTCCATCAAGGTTAAGCATCTTGACAGTAACTCTGGCCAACCAAAAGCCTTCCTGTCTTCGGATATCTTGAGCATTTTCATTTCCAGCTCCATTATGGACTAGGAAGCATCATGACTGTGCCTCGCCAGGACGCTAATCCTCAAAGCCGCACACTTGAGGCGAGCCTTATGAGACAGTGACCTTTGGCTTGTGGGGCGTCAAACCCTTATCAAATCCTGAACACTTGTTAACACCTGGATAAATTTATCATGATGCAACTTAAGTGGGATTATAAGTTCCACATAATCATATTGTCTACGTATGCTGAAGGTATAATTGCCGCATATGGTTACAATAGGTCGCAGCTTCTATAACATTGTGGCTTCTGAGTCAAAAAGCTGATAGCCGATGACTTTTGCCAATAATTGCCGACCAAATAATAATCAGGCCGTGGAAACATGTACCCAAGAGGTTTTCGTCCATCGGTCACATATATATATTAGGGCTGCATCCCAAGAACTGCAGGGCTGCATCCCAAGAACTGCAGGGCTGCATCCCAAAGACTGCGATGCACCTTCGGTGCAATGGGCTGCAACCCGAGAAAAAAGAAAAAAGAAAAAACCACGCCCTGTTGGGCGTGTGAGTAAATTAATAATGGCCCTACTCTGGGCCGAGCCACCACAATTGAATGAGTGGCTCATTTTCACAAGTTACTAGGGACTCAACACAGTTAATTGCATATCAAGTGGCGACGTGTGTGCAGACTGACTGCTAGTAAAACTAGTTAGCACTAAGATGCGGCAAGATGCTTCTATTACTGGTGCAACAGATGCCTCTTTCAGATCCGGCTGCTGCCTCTATTGTGTAGGCAAATGATTCTATTTTTCGGATTGTCCTTCCAGAGATCTGCTATCCTGCTTGATTGCGGTGTAGGAAACCGATCTAACAGCTTGAAGGACTTTTCTTTGATCCCCAATGCTGCTCGCTGCTGAAGGCCCACTGAAAACCATTTCAGGGAAAAGTGGATCTTGTTCGCGGCGCCCCTCTGTAGTCTTCACACGGTGTAAAAGCTGACGATCTAACTTCTGAGCCGTTACTAGTTTCGGATTACCAGAAGGGCGTCTTTAGATGCTAGCTGTCGCTAGCAGATGGGCTTTGTAATATTGTACTGTATGTGCTTGGCTCTTGAGATCCCGAACGTTTCTTTGATTTGCAAGATGGCTTCGTAGCTGAAGGTTCTAACTCTGAGTTTTTGCACGTCTGTAAGAAACTCTGTTCCTCCAAATGGATCCTGCCACTACAGTCGCTAGAGATTGTCTTAGTCTGCTTTCGTTTTGAATGTTTCTCTGGCTGCGCTGGCAAACGTGTTGCTGTTGCTTGCTTGACGACTGAGGTGCCAGGCGGATGTTCTTGCTTCGAGTATTTTGGCTTTGATGCGCTACGCGCGCTTGTGGACTTGGGAACACCGAGATTGTCTGCTACCAAAATGTTCTCAGCCGTTGTTTGTTGTGTGTCCCCACTGCCTACAAGCTGCCTCGCCATTTTACTTGCGTCTCGTAGCCTTTTGCGTCTGGCGGTTTTCACACTGGGACCCTGCTGGAATGCGGTTCCCTGTGGGGTGGAGCGCCCTATATCCTCACTTTCCTTCTGAGAGATGATGGCTCGCTCTGCTATGGCGACAGTCGCAACTGCCTTTGCGCCAACTAGCCTAACTGCCTCGAGCAGATTTTTCGACAGTACTTGAGAGTCTGTGAGATTTGAGAGTTCTGATTCCGCTGATGTGTTTGCCTCTGCCTGTCGCAACGCGGTAAAGTTTCTTTTCGTTATCTTGAGAACGCGTAGTGCTGCAGCTGCGCTGCTTACTATCTGTTGTAGATGTACCTCCAGATTTTCAAGTAGTGGCTCAGATGCCGGCCTGTGTCGACCGTACGGCGGCATTCTGAGCACCTGCTCGTCTCTAAACACGTCAAATAAGAAGGTTATCAACCATAAAACCAAAAATAAGCCGCTGAAATTCCATAATTTATCGAAATAAAATTATCATAAAGGCGGCAAAAAATCAGGTGGACGCGTTGGCGGCCGTGCGAAAAGTGTGCTGCAACCCGAGAACTGCAGGGTTATATCCCTAACATTTTTTACCCTGCATCAAATTGATATGACAGGAGCGGGAATTGATCCTTCCTTGCTAAAGGTGTAGTGAGCCTTGTTCAAAATCATACCCTTGCACAGATACGCACACATGCGAGATATCATATCTGTGGATAAATAAAAAACTGCTAAATGCTACCTTTGCCAAAACCGTGGTTTGTCATCGGATTCTTGGCCAGTCATCCGAAGCTACCGGAGATAATGACTGAGGTAGAAGGAGTTGTGATCCTAAGTTGTGCTTGACAAACATGACTAAATAAATTTCACATTAGTACGTGGCGAATTCATTCTCACTCATCGCGATAGATGTTCGTCAAAGCGTGCGTACTGGACAAAAATATTGAGGAGTTGAGCAGACCGGTTAAGGATTATAAGTCCAATTCCGTTAAGCAGGGCCGCTCCGTTTGCATTAAAACAAGCCCCTTTGTTCGTTTATTATCGAAATCGGGCTCCCCATCACCGCCTAGGATCCTCCAAAGTAGCTTAAGGAGGGGAGGAAGAGTTGGGTGCACTATATCAGGCCGAGAATCGTTCGAATATAATTCGTTATAATCGTGGGATCATCGATCGCGCAAAGGCGACGACGGCTAGCGCAAATAATCCGTAACGTAGACTTCGGATGCTTTGAATCGTCTAGCACATACATGATAACGTGTGGATCAATCAGTAATCCAGCGTAGGATTGTATCGCGAAAACGCTCTTCATTGAACCTTGGAACGTCACTCAACGATACGATTTCCGGAAAGGTGGGCTGCATCCTAAGGACTGTATGGCTAAATGCCTAAGGTGAGGGACTAAAGTGGACTCAGTTCCCCCCAATAACCTAAAAACACCATGAGGGACGCCTCAAATCGGTGTAAGAAGACTGGTACCAGCAAGAAGCGACAACAACAAAGACATCAAAGACACATACAAAGGTATGCCCGTTGTGAGGTCACAACTCTCTTAAGAGGGGAGATCTGTCAGGGTTATGACCGATGACATATGTGGCATACATGTCATACGTGTCATACCTGTCATACATGTCATACCATGTCATGTCATGTCATGTCATATATTATTATGACAGTCGGTCATGTCATATATTATTATGACAGTCGACAGTATGGTCGATCATGACTGTACAGGTCGAGTCGCGTCATACATTTATGACAGTCGTCAGTACGGTCGACGATGACTGTACATGTCGCCAGATGATTATGTCATATCATCAGGCATCCCTGTCATCGAGAGTTCGTGTCGAACTCGAAGATGGCAAAGCAAAGATACATCTTGGAAACAAACCAAGAACCATCTTTAGCTTTCAGCATGCACGGAACTCGCATGTGCAGCATGAACGAACTAGTCGTTATTACCATGCTGGTCGTTCAACCTATGTCTCGGGTTCACAACCCAATGGCGGTACCATCTAAGATGATGGGTGACGTAGGTATAAAAGTGAGGAAGCGTTGTGCTTCAGCAGATCTTCTCACAGAAGCCTGCACTCATTCCCGCTCATTACTTACGCGTGTGTTACCGTCCCATAACACAGCGCTTTATATCAATATACTGAGGGCTCGCTTATCTAGCCCTAACAAAGATGCGCGATATCTGAGATTGTGTCAGAGGCTCAAGAGTTGGGTGAAGTAGCGGAGGAGGAGGCAACGCATGTGGAGATGCCCGAACCAGAGCTAGAGCTTGAGCTTGAGCATGAGGAGTTGCAAGATGCAGAGCCAGAAGTGGCACACAAAATGCCAACAAAAAGAAAGCGCAGTGCGCTATCCACGAGGTGTGCGCGCCTTTTAAGTTATCCATTTACAATTGATTTACCACGCAAGTGTTGCAAGTCTACAAGTTTTTATCCCACTCTTAAAGGGCAATACACACCACTACTAGCTTTTTTGAAAGAAAGTTTCAAAGGCCTAAGGTTATTTGATTTCTGCTGCGGACAAGCACCGCGATATGTTTACGTGAATCTTGTGGCGTTCAAGCCCAAGACAATTTTCCTTAGCGATCACAAGCCTGCAAAAGGGCTAAGAAAACTTGATTTAGCAATAATAGACTGGGAACTTTTCAAACCGAAGATTGACGTAATTGTGTCGTCTTTACCTTATGCCAGAGGTTTGTGCGAACCGTTATTAGCAGCGTGCCTTAATTCAAAGGCGTCCGTGGTTTGCTTGAAATTGTTGCACTCTTTCGAGCGACCAGTGGTGGGAGATAACAGAGCTGAATGTTTTAACAAGTTAGCTTTGAAGATCTTGTTACCCCCTGCGAAATACCCCGGGTATGACCGCAATTTAGGAGACGTGGAAGCGTGGTACGTTTTTTTCAACTCAGAAGAAGCGAAAGAATTGATAGCAAAAAAAGCCCAAGAGTTCCACACACATCTTTACAAGGGAATGGAAATCAAGGGCAACGCACCTTATATTTATGATGGTGAAGCATTTACCGTGGCCTCTTTCTTGAGTAGAGGAATAATATTGTGGGAATCGCGGAAACAGGCGCAAGCGACTTCCAATTAGCGACTCGCCTAGGTTCAAAGCGTTGTGCGGAGAGCTAGAATCCGTGTTGCATGCTGAAACGTGCAAGCGCATCGAGAGACGCGACAAAAAGGACGACCGCGATGAACGAGAAGGCGCGGCTCCGAAGGTGGGTTGGAATCTTGGTTGGTGGTTCAACATGGGGAGAACTGCGCAACAGTGGGGATTCTCCAAGAAGAAGGACGGGACGTCTGCTTTCAGCTTGAAGCATCCTTTTTTCAAGAACAGAGGCGTATATCTAGACGACCCTCTAGTTTCGAAGAGCAACCCATATTGGAAGAAGGAGATCTTTATGCTAGGTGGGGAACTATTGAAGTGTATAGATGCTAATTACCACGGCGTCCACGGGGATTGGTGCCTGTACGTAGCGTGCATGATGAGCGACATGTGCGAGGTAGGTAGGCACACAGACAAGCACGACGTATCGCACCAATACAACATATTCCTAGGTAGGTTTGAAAATGCCGTCTACGAGGTTGAGTCGCCGTACAGCGACGAAGTGAAGTGCTTTTCTGATACGCATAAAGTGTTTAAATCGGACGCAAGGTGCAAGCATAGGATCAATTCTGCTGGTTTCACGGGAGTGCGCTATTGTGTAACATTTTACAAAATGTACGATCGAACACAGAAGAAGGAAGATCCTATATGTTGGCCGCCAACCTATATCTAAGGAACTAGTATACGTGGGGAGAAGTTGTCTTGAAAGAATTCCGGGCTCAAGCCCCGGGAGTCAACCCGACAAAACTTAGTAGAACTCACTCCTGTGTCCGTATTAATACAACACCATTCACACCGTAGAGCGGCAAACATGTCATGCGCCAAGATCATAGTTGCGCAAGAGTTGCAAATCTTTCATAGTGTATTACCTTTTTGCCTGATAGTAATTTGCGAGCCCGCCCAACAATAGTGCGCACTACGATACTCACGGCATGCAAGCAAGCAAAACCAGTACAAGGCTCGGGATAGGGACTTAGCGTTGAAAGCGCGTTTAGACATAAGCACGTTGAGGAACGGTTGCATTATGTCTTGCATTTGCCAAGTAGCGACGACGTTATTGTAATGAAAAGGAGGAAACGTGCCCGTAAGCAAGTGTCTTTGGCAAGGAAGGTAGTTGAAGTTCCCTCGAGTTGGAACAAGCTTGCCCCAAGGCATACCCTCCGTGTGTTCTATATACACATACTCGTTTTGAGAGTCCCAGATAGGGGTACAGTACTGCTCGGGCTATAAGAAACTCCACCTATAAGAAAGCAGCCGCTGGGTTTTGGGCCCAAATTTAAGAATAAGAAAATAAGCCAGCCGCTGGCGAAGTCACGGAGTTGAACCCATAAGTCCCCATATTAAGAAAGTATACACGCTGGAATATGAGATATTTGAGATGAATTGTACTCCAAAATCATTGATTTAAGAAAGTCATTTGATAACTGCTAAAAAACTGATTACGGTATTTGATTACAGTTGATTACAGCCTGGAGGGGCTCGGTGGGAATGCCAATTTAAAATACATAATCGATATCACAACTTCACAGGCGCTTATTGTACCGCAGCATCAAGCTTGCTTGCAGATAATCTGCCAAGCAAGAATCTATTACTACGTGCAATTGTAAGCAATTGCTCTACATCTGTGGTCTGCAAAATAGCGCCTGTGACTACTTCTGCACTGTCTGGAATCTGCCTAATATTTTGGGAAGCTGGCGCCTGAATAGTCTTATCGAGGCAACTCCGCTTCTGGGCGACGAACTCCTCACGGTCGAGAATGTCATCTTGGAAAAAGGATTTCAACTCTCGTAACTCTGATATTACACTCGGGCACAGATTGTATATGTGTCCCTCGTTTCCTAACAGTTTATTCTTTTCGCTCTTGAATTCTACCTCGGATAGGACATTTTCGTCACGCAGAGACTTGAGCGTTCTCAGCGCTTCCTTTGTTGGTTCGTCCACTGTGTTCACTATGAATTGAAAGGCTCTCGCTTGTTTTAAGAAAACATTAAGAAAGCAGCCGCTGTGGTATATACACATCGAATGGCAACCGACCGTCGATTAAGAAAGTACGCACGCTAGCGATCCTGAAAATCTGACGGATACTGTCGATCCAAGGCAGCCAGGCGGGCTTATTAAGAAATCTGCCTACGCTGGGTGCCGTTCGATGAGCCTCAAATTAAGAAAGCCAGCGGCTGGATTTTTGGGCCTGCTTTCTTATAGCCCGAGCAGTACTGTACGGTCCCTATCTTGACTTTCCCATACCTTTACCGACTCAGTATGCTTGAACCGAAAGCCACAATTCTCGACATACGTATCAAGCCCTGTGCCGTTTAAGGCATTTAGGTGGAAGAAAGGGTGTTCCTTTGTGCGGTGAACACGCGTGGCATGTCTAGCACAACGACGCCCGCCTTTATCGCAAGAAAGGCACACCCTAGTGTACTTTTTCGGAGGCTTCCTCATGTTTGCAATACCCAAGTGAACAGATGGGTGGGGGGGAATAATTCAAACGGTGATATTAGACGCATGTGCTTGTGTCACAAACTTATTCCCCAAAAACAGGTCGGAATTTCTATTCCCATTATGCACTTTTCTATTCCTAAATCATTATGCTACCGTCCAGAAGCCAGAGTCCAGAACCAGAAGCCAGAACCAGATGCGTAGAGTAAATCCAGGAATCCATAAATATAAAAGTCAGAGGCCGCGTCTGCCGAAACCAAATAAGGCTGCCCACGCTTTGACCCTTGGGGGGGCAGCACATCACATTGAACCCCCCTCGACTCTGTTTTGTCCTGGGGGTTGGACCCCCTCTAGACCTCGATATTTGCCATGGGGGGTTAGACCCCCCCCTCGATATTTTGCCCAGGGGGTTGGACCCCCCTAGACCTCAATATTCTGCCTTGGGGGTCGGATCCTATCCCCCCGGCAGAGCCAACACGCGCGGCGGGGGCCAACACGCGCGGTGGGTCCCAACACGCGCGGCGGGTCCCAACACGCGCGGCGGGGGCCAACACGCGAGGTGGGTCCCACGACACCCGCAGCGTACCGTGGGGTCTTTTAGTATTACGAGTGATCAGACATGCGCCGCAGGCGAAAATTTTCAAATAGCGACATTGCTGATTCGTATGAAATGCACCATATTCGTTATTTCACCCCCCCTGCATCTGTTTTTCGAGAACCGGGGTACGACCCCCCCCGCCCCGACATTGCGATGTCATGTGCTGGCCCCCCCCCCGGGGGGAAAGCGTGGGCAGCCTAAAGCAAAAGGAATGCCAAAAGAAAAGGTGTACGGCAAGTCAGACAGACAGTTTGCAGTCACCCCGGTGGGATGTACTATTGCGGACATCTCAGCGGCTCGATCGAGCACCACCGAACCCTGAGCCGCTGACACACATGCAAGGCACATGAGTACAGGCAGGGCTATGGATGCAAGAGAGAGGGTCCTCGGCAACTTTGCCGCACCGACACGTGAAGATGTAGTCGGTGTGGCCGAGGGAAGCACGTCTCCATACTGGAATATCCTAGTTCAGAGATAGCAGACAGTCAGTGAACTCAATATAGATAGACTCCCATAAGAAATAAACCCTAAGCTAGATATACCCGGAACAGTCTTGGAGTCGGAACGGTCTCGGACCTAGCTACCTGTGGCATCTTGGTGTGCCACAGCACGAACAGTCATCGGTCACCAGTCCAGTGTTGGCTACCTAGGAATCTGTCATAGGGGCCTGCACCGGGACTCCCGGTCAGGGCTGCCTATACAGATTTCAGCACACCACCCCAGCATTGTGGGTTGTGACGGACAGGCAAGTCAGAAATGTAAGTAGATTGTCAGTGTTAGGGCAAGAGCTAGGTTGACAAGGTCTAACTGTGCCATTCTGATACACAAATTGGAACCCTCTAGCTAGTACAAGAACAGAAACACACGGGCAATAAGGTCCCGCTAAACTATTGAAAAACTCTGTGCCAGCAACTCGGATTGAAGATTGCAAAGGTGTCAAAGTAAAACCATAAACCAGATTGAAGAAGTTGTCGATGTGAAAGTACATCTCAGCAGATCACCGGAACGGCGGTGCACTGCCAGAACCAGAGCCAGAGCTACCCGACAGCAGACTCGTCCTCGTCGACGTCGGACGGAGGAGGGTTGTAGTCTGGAGACGGCGGAGGGTCGGCAAGTGGTACACCGGGTAAATGCGGGCCAGGGTCAGGGTGCGTGAAACACCCAACCCCCGACCCCCTGCTTCCACCACTCCCGCAGGTAGCGGTCAGGCGGTATAGCAGAAGGATCACACTCACGGAGAGAGGCCATCACCGCGCCTAGAGTGTCGGGGCTCAGCTCCTCGATGCCCGGGTAGATACACAGGTCCCCCCTGCACAGCACAGGCTGCGGCGCAGCCTGACCCGATACCTGCACAGGCTCGATGTCATTGGCCGCCGTGAAGGCGGCAGCTCCCACTCCCATGACAAAGATCAAGAGAATAAAGGAAAGGATATTAGGCATCCCCCACGTACCCGCGTGTGCGGGGAAACCCCATGGCGGCTTGCCACAACCATAGGTGCGGGAAGCACCACCAGACTAGTCTCCATAAGCACCACCGGACCGAGGCGCGTGGGCTGCGGACCCCGACGCATGATTTGCCGAAATGGCCGGAGTCCGACGATGAACCTGCCGTCAGCGAGGTCCTCGTAGTCGTCGGTGTCGTAGCCAGTGAGGTCAACCGGTGCGGTGGCGGCGTGATTGACGGTCTGGACGAACCCAGCCAACCCACCGCCCGTCGCCGCCGTGGCGGTCACCCGTGTCGATTGAAGTGGCACGGGTTCCACATCTCCACCTGCGAGACAGGCATAGCAGGGCCGGCACGGCGGATGCCGATGCCGCCGCACCACCTGCCGGAACCTGCTCCTCCGGCGTGACACCAGAGCCGAAGGCCGCTGCTCGATGCCGTCAGGAGGCGGGAAAGATGCGCGTGTGAAGTGCACCTTGTGATTGGCCGCGGAGTGAACCTCCGCGGCAAGATCGTCAAGCCGTCGGAGAATGTCGTCCCCCGCGGGCTCGTCGGGAGGCGGCGGCTGCTCTACCGCAAAGCCGTAGGCGGACACGTCGATCCCGCCTACCGCGCCCGCACAAAGCACTGCGGGCGGCCCGTACGCGGTGGCCGCACGGGCGAAGGCCTCCGCGTCATCATCCGCTGCCTACTGAAACAATGCACACATGGCGAGCGCATGCACCCCCTCCGCATCCTTCTCGTCGATAGGAATGCAGAATGCCGCGGCGGAGGTGGGCGGGTGCTGGCGCCCGCCCAACGGGCAGTCGCGGTAGAAGTGATAATTCTCACCTTTGCCCGCCTTCTTGCACCTGCCACAGAACGGGTTCGCCCGGTGATCGCCGCGGTCGAACCCCACGGGCGGCGCCTTGAGCTGCCCCACACGATACCCCTTCGGTTGTTGCGCCCGCTGCCGCTGCCGCTGCGGCGCCCGTTGCCGCTGAACCGCCGGAGTGCCCTCACCGTGCTGCTGCTGCACCAATGCCTTCAGCTCCACGATCTTCTCGAGGAGGGCGTCGTACTCGCCGCTGGAGAGGTGCGCGGAGATGATGCCCGCGCACGAAGCCGTCTTACCCGCGTCCGTCTGAGCCCAAGCTTCGGTTGGTAGATCTCCACTACCATGGAGCGAAGTGATGCGAGCGACACATGAGCAAGGTCGGCGGCCATGGTGGGGTACCGCACCTTGACCGCAATCCAAAGGCGTTATCAGGGGTTTCAATGTCCTTCCATATTTAGGGGATCCATAGGGGTTCCATACGGTGTCCGCGCGTATTCCAGCGTGTGGAACCAACTACCGTAAGCTAATGTATGTGGGGTCGGTTGCTTGCAGTGAAACCTTCTCCATGGGCCCTTCCACCGGCGGCCTTAACGGCTGCAAAGAAATGGACAGCAGGGCTCCAGTTGACTCGGGATATGGGGCCAATTGGGAGAAAGTTTTTGCAACGCAAGTCCAGCACACGAACTAGACCGCGGAAATTGAAGGCAGACCACTCCATCATTGCTGTCACCGCCGGAGTCATGTCCACTGTAAGCGCATGGATGGGCGCCGATGGTAAGGTTTTACGACCTCAGTTCGCTTCTTATGTTGGGAAATATACGACCGTGGTCCGCGAGATGGTGAGCAGAACCATCGATATCGATGTAAGTACTTCAACCCAGTCTCTCATTATTTCCAAACGGCTGGAACCCTCCGGACGTATTGATCCGAACCGCAGGACTTCCTGGTCAAAAGTATAAAAGGCCACATGAGTGTAGTCGTTGTGTGTTGTATCGATTTACGTACGGACGGACTCCGGTTTCCGGCCGTTTGGAACCGCCCGGAACCATACCTCCCAGCCGATGGACATTTGCTTATGAGGTGTGTTTGTCTAGTGTATCATAAGACCGTTGGAGCCAATGTTCCGGACGCCCGGACAGTGGCCTCCGGGCGACTGGACGATGAAACTCGGGTCTGAACTGATATGGCTTCGTTCGTTGGGGCTCAGCATGATACAGCGGGCATGGATGCTTTGAAGGCAAGGACAATTGAAGTACGAGATGGAAGCACACTTGTCGCCCGAGAATTGGGTCATTGCAACGCACCAGCTCCAGCACATTCCAGATCAGACGCGCGACGAAGGACCCTCTCCCGCAACATGGATGTTTGCTCCCGAGAGTTACTTTGGCGACCTGCGGAGAACCATCAATTCGCGCTCCCATCCCTGTGCCAGCATGATGAAGGGGGTTGACCTGCAACGAATGGTTTCTCGTGTTCGGGGCTTGTATCAAATGACGAAGGCGGATGGGGCAGGCCCCATCTTAAGTCAGCCACGCGCCTCTAACGTGGTGTCCCTTATGTTGACGACCGGGAACGAGAGGAAATGCAAGCTTCTTCCCCCTACCCCAGGTATGAGCACCGCCTTGTGTATGCGTTTAACGCTGTTGTAAGTCGTGGAAGTCCAAACGCCCGGAACTGTACCTGAAGTATATATCCGGGCGTTTGGACCCGTAGGTCCGTAGTGCTTTCAAAATATTTGTATACATGCATTCGTTCAGGCTAATGGAGATCTGGTTCCGATGGGCGTCCACCCGGTTGGACCAACGTTCATATAGCAAATATTGTTGCTGCGTGCCATGTGTTAAAAGAAAAAAACGGATGTTGGTGGTGCGTAGATGATAAGAAGGAGATTCAAGCATGGCTGATTGCAAACGTGGATTGGTATGGGAACCTTATCCGAGAATTCGAGCGTGCTGATCGAGATTTCAAAAGGTGTGCATACTAGCTTGACCGTCACTTTGTTTGAGCACGTGCCGTTTCCTATTCCTATTTGATTCAACAAAGCCCCTTACAGTAATCACTCACCTTTAAGAAAACAGGAAATTCAGGCCAGCGTATTTTTACATAGAGTTATTAAATATGGGGGCGATGTATTAAATATGACGGAGTTTAGGAAAACGCTGGCTGTTTCCTTAACGTCGAGTTTCATTAACGGTGAGTGATTACTGTACGCACGCCCGGAACCCAGGCTCCGTCAGCCCGGAACGTGATGTCCCGCGTTTGAACCTTGCAGGAACCAGCACCAAAATCGCCGTCGCTTTTTAGCTCGCTCCCACCGCGGGCGACGTAACCGACAAGCGCACCGGCAAGCGGACCTCGTCGCTCCCACCTTGTTGCAACCTGATACCTGGCGTAAGAGCCCCGTAACAGGAGAAGTTATCCCCTTTACGGCGAAGAAGCTGGCCTACTTATTCTTACCACCGAGAAAATGGCAAGCGTATGATTATGTCCAAGTTCGCAGGTTTCAGTACAGAGCGCTGGAGAAGGACAGAACCAAGACCACTTGCCATCGATATTTAAAGTCTACCTTTAAAGTCTGGAATGAGGGGCGCTGCGTCGACCATGACAGGTAAGGTTCTGTACTATAGAATGGTTTCCGGCCGTGTGGATGCACCCCGGAACCCCATATCCATCGGGTTGGACCTCAAGTACCAATTGGGTTCAAATTAGGTTCCAGTCGGGTTCCAGTCGGGTTTCAGTAGTCGTCCATTGGCGTTCCAATATTGGCCCACCCGGGTTCCAAAGGGGTTCGTGTATACTCAAAATTTTTCATATGGCAGGTATGGCGAAATTCTGAAGATCTTTAAGCTTGTCGCGGACACCGACACGTACATTCTGGTAAAATGTAGATGGTTTCCCCTAGCAGTTGCTCTTTCCGATCCGGTCACGCAAAATATCTTCTTGCGCACCGATATGCCGTGGGAGACCAAGGACGCGTTTATCGAAGCGAAGGAAATCAACAACCAAGTGGTAGTGGCGCCCATCCCGTGGATGTCTAAGAGGTTTGCACAACACGAGGGTAACGTTGTACCAGTCGCCATTCGAGAACGGACAGATATCCTCGCCCTCGTGCTAGACCGCCACGTAGATTTTGTCGGAGATGTTGACGATTGTAGCTCTTCCGATGACGAAGATTAGTTATATATCAAAGTTATTACAACCCTTGATGTATTATTAGCTCTCAAATTGATATATTATGCTTAAAGCATTGCTGAATCACCCGCAACACTATTGTACACGCAGTGTATATAATTTGTATTATGCAGATACTGTATCGTACAGAGATCCCAAAAGGCTTTCACCTTGCTTGAATTCCAAAGAACATGTATGAATGTTCCGGGGACCGGGAACGTGGTTCCAGTAGCTTCCAACGGTTTGGACTCTGTTTGGACTAAATTCCCAAAGCGGATCTATTCAACGGTATTTCTAGGGATGGTCCCCCGTAATGGACACCTGCCGGACACGCGGTTCCAACGGCTCGGACGTCGTCTGAACCAAGGTTCCAACGGCCCGGATCCCGTTTGGACAAGACTGGCACTCCAGGGGCTTGGACTCCAGGAGCTCTGCGGTCTTCGAGCTGACACGGCTTGGATTCCAGGAGGTCCAGAGGCTTGGAATTTTCGAGCCCACTGGAGTGATGGGTAGAGGCTAAAGGTCGTCGCTGGCCGCACCGTCGTCCAGACGACTTGTGCCGGGTGTTTCACCTGCTGCAACGATTCGAGTATTGCTTTCAGACAAACTGGTATCAGGAACCAGACCGAGATCAACGGAAGCTGTAAACGACGGAATCTCAGTTGTGCCCTTTGCTCATCTCCTCCGATTCATTCTGGCGCGTGTAAGTTTACAATTACGATGGAAGTAATAATATCCTCAGCCTGTCTGCCGGCGCGCAAGCACACAACCATGCGGTGCTCACCACGGACAAACCCAGCTTGAGTGCGCAGAAATCAGCTAAAAACAGGGCAATAGACCTCCTGGAAAGCGGGGGACCACGTACTGTGTGCGAGCTGAAGAAGACCTTACTCGCAGAAGCTGTCTTTCCCAAAGACGGTTCTTTCGATCCCAGTCAGCTACCAAACATCGCGAAAAAATGAGCGCCATCGATAAGGCTGTGGATAAAAACTTCATGCAGGGTCGTCGTAATTATGGTGGCATGAAGGCTGTTTCCGACTGGGCTATTCGGCACGGTAAGGGACTATTGTAATCTTTCTCGGACGTCGGCAACATTGCCAGTTATGCGCACACCTTCGTAATATCCAGCTTTGGAGTCGATGGCGGCGTTGATTTGGTGCGTCGCATGCACCCAACTAGCGACGACAATTACCTTCGCTCGGCCTATGTTCGGGGTGCTCTCTAAGAGCCTCTCAGTCTACTTACACAATGCAGGGAAGCAACCTAGTTCAGTCCTACAAAGAGATATATATTGCTGTAAGCATGATATATATATGAATCGGATCTTTCTTTAATGTCGAGTTACAAACACCCAGGTGTGGCTGTTCACAGTAACAAATTCAAAAACTGATTCATTCAGCCTGCTCGGCTGCTTTATGCCATGGTTTCAGATCTCGAACTTTCGAACATAACTCGATGTCGACTCCTGTCAGGTCCCATCATGCTTCATGAGAACTCGATCTGTCACATCATAGAATCTGCCGACTAGCCCAGTTATATCATCAATCATTCCAGGCCACTCCATATCACTCTGAATAATTATAACTGTGCTGACTCGGCAATATTGGAGGTCTACCAGCTTTCCCTCCAATTTCTCTGACTGCTGGTTTTCCCACCAAAACTCACTTTCGGGTCAGGCATTTCTGTCAGTCATTTATGTCAGACACTCTCGTCATCTGGTCATATAAATGCCTGTCATTGGTGACTGTCATAGTACCCGTCACTCGTCATTCTGACACGCCGTCATTCTGTCTCGTGACTTACCCTAGCACAACTCTTGTTCGGTTGTGAGGACTGAACCAGTCTCACAAGGGTGCAAGTAACACTTGCAGGGAATATGGTACAGGGACCATAGGTTGATATCGGAATACTTTGTATACTGTCGGATATTTCTTTATACTTAGATGAACTTTCACTGTTTGAAGTTACAAGACACCAGAGGTCAGTGCCAATGTGTAACTAATTCAAAAACTGACATGAGAGCTTGTTCAGCTCTTTAAGTAGTAACATGTCGACTCGAATTCCCTCAGATCTCATCCGAATTCGACAGTCACATGCTCAGTCACTTCATGTTCACATATCCTTTGACAGGTCTTGTCATTTGGCCCTTGGGCTGTAGCTGCCAGTCATACAGTGATCTCTGCTCTGAATTACTGAAAAGTCATAGATCTGATGATGTGGCAAGATCTGGGACTCTCCTGGTTTCCCTCCAGATCTGTGTGGCTGTTTGAATATAAAATGGTTCCCCCCCCATTTCTGGAATGGTTTCCCACCAATTCTCTCAACCTGATCTGCTGTGGCTGCAGATGTTCAAAAAGTCACAAGCTGTCAGTCACCCTTGTCATACCTCGCGGTCATACTGGTGACTGTCACTGGTGCTGTCACTCGTCATTCAGACACGACTGTCTCTCGTCTGACTCGCGATACACCCTAGTACAACTCTCCCCCCCTTTGCGGCGCGCCTACGTCCTCGCTAGGCTGTCCTGCGTGCTCTTATGTACATAGTCAGGGAAGGTTAGCATGCACTTTGCGACAAGATCGGGCTGCTAAGCCCTCGGTTCTCGGGTCCGTGCCCCCCAGTCCTCGGGTCCGGGTCCCCCATACGGTTCTTGGGTCCGTGCCCCCCAGTCCTCGGGTCCGGGTCCCCCTTACGGTTCTTGGGTCCGTGCCCCCCAGTCCTTGGGTCTGGGTCCCCTTCCGCAATCCGGGTTCGCCAAGGCGCTTCACCGTCTCACGCTGCCAACGCTCATCAGGTTTGGCAACCTCAGCACTACCAGATCACGGGTCTTCCGCGGCCATTGCGCCCCGTGGCTGACCAGCCTCGGTATCTTGAGACTCGCACATGTCAGTCCTCGCTGTCAGCGTCGAGATGAGGTTCATTACCGCGAGTGCGCTCTCCTCCTTCATGCGCTCGTTCAGCTTCAGTTCGCAAAACAGGTGGTACAGCAACGCACGAGGTATTGCATATACCGCTTGGGCTGAACCCATACCGCGGGTGTTAGCCGAGGAGATGCCCCCTTGGGACGTGTTCTCGTGCCTTCCTAGCATTGCTCGCGCAGGGCAGGGAGTCGTGTGGGTGCACTGTAACAAAGGTACTGAAGGTGCCGCATTTGTCCATATGTGAGTTGGCTTCATGTACGGTGCGCCATACTTACAATAGGTGGTCAACAGTGGCTCTGGCAGACCTTTCATTACGGCGCGCGTGTGCAATCCTCGCAGCGTGTCGCCAGCTGGGTTCTCTATGAAGAAATACGCAGGATCGTAAAACTCAATGATCTCCCTGGTACGCCGCACGCGCCTGTCCGCCAGCTTCAGATCTGGAGCTCCTAGTGTCTTCGCCTTGCTGTACTCCTTGCAGGGGGGACTGGCCCAGATGACGTCGAAATGATGCCGCGGGTAGAGCTTGTAGTTCCAGTGAAGGATGTCCTCCGTGCACGTGGCTTGCCACTTGGGTAGGATGTCCACTGTTACCACCTCGCAGTCCCTAAACTGACGTTGGAACTGCTGCTCCACTGAACCGGTACCGCAGAACAACACCAAAATCCTGACAGGGTGCTGCACTCTCGAGAGGTGGGGCTGATAGGCCCGGCTTTGGCTACTGCTGCGGACTGTTGGGGTGGGAGGTCTCATAGCCATCAACTGTGCCCGCTGCTCCTCCTGACCCTTGTGAGTCTCCCTTCGCCTTTTCTCTGGAGCTTTCTTCAGCCTTTCCTCCTCAGCTTCGAAGACTCGCAGTGGTTCTAGCCTGCCCCCTCGCCCTTCCAAGTCCTCTCGGGTTCGCCACTGGCTGTGACTATGCGGCAGCCCTTTCCATTTGGTTAGCCACTCCTGCACTGTCCCGCCAGCCTTCCCACCTAGCTTCCTGAAGCGAGTACTGATGATGCGTTCCACCTCACGCTCCCTCTGACCCTCTACCAAGACTGGTGGTGGTGCCACTTCCTCCCGCCTGCTCACGAAGGGTAGGCTATTTAATTTAGAATATTTTTTCATAAGTTTAGAATACCCCATTTTATCGTTAATTTAGAATAAGTTTTCTTTATGTCATCCGGCTATGACCGGTGCATGCATCCATGACGTTGTACCTGTACCTGTTGAGCTATCCCCATGCCATGCGAAATATTACACTGAAGAGTTGTCTTGCCGTGATGTCCATATGTCCGAATGGAACCAAAAACCGTTCGATTAAAATCGAACGGTTTTTGGTTCCATTCGGAAAGATTCACGGCCGTGAATCTAAAAGTCACGGCCGTGATTAACGACTCTTTACGCATAATGACTTTTATTATTTGCCATCTTTGCCACAATAGACACTCACGGCGTGTTCTGCTTGAAAAAAAAGTAAGTAACTTGAAGCCTTGAGCTTCAACTTACTGAAAGATATGTATCTTGGCAGTATGTGTGCCAAGTTTCGTGCTCTAGGACGCACGGGAAGCCCTCGGCTGTTTGGCATCTTTGGGTTTGGGTGTCACGTTCGAACCCAAACCCAAAACATCTGCCTTAGAAATAGATTGCGCGTTTCGCGCAAAAGTAACTTGAAGCCTTGAGCTTCAAGTAACTCAAATATATGTATCTTGGCAGTATTCGTGCCAAGTTTCGTGCTCTAGGACGCACGGGAAGCCCTCGGCTGTTTGGCATCTTTGGGTTTGGGTGTCACCTTCGAACCCAAACCCAAAGGCAAAGGCATAGGACAGTTTCGTAGATTCTGTCCCGATGCCTTTGCAACCTCGCTTGCTAACTCATATTACAATGAATATTCAACATTCAAGCGTTGGATACCCCACGCCAACGGGAAGCGCTCGGCTGATTTGTTATTTGGGTATGCGCACCCAAATGACAAAAAACGCATCTTTGAAACTCGTTAGTTTCAAAGATGCGTGGCCGATGCCTTCGTGCTTATGTGTGTTAATCCATATGAAATATTCCATGGAATAAATGTGAATATCCCGCACAAACGGGAAGCGCTCGGCCGTTTTGTAAAATTAGGGTGCACCCAAAATACAAAACGCATCTTTGAAACTCGGAAGTTTCAAAGATGCTTGCCGGTCGCGTGCAGCGGTAAAAGGCAAGTCAAAGGGTTTAGAATCTAGAAGAAGTACAGGGGCCTTTTTTTCAAGCAGGACACGCCGTGAGTGTCTATTACAACGGCGCCCACCATTATCACAAGCGAGACAAACCTTCTTAAAGCTTTTTGGAGGCTTCCTCATGATGGCACCCGGGAACGAGAGCGTTTGACCTGTGTGCACATTATTTGAACACGAGTCGTGAAAAGGACCACCGGTCATAGCCGGATGACATCAAGAAAACTTATTCTAAATTAACGATGAAACGGGTTATTCTAAGATTAAGAAAACTTATTCTATATTAATTATTTTTCCCTCACGAAGTGCTTGGCTCCCGACTGAACTGGGGCGAGCCGATCCGCTGTGAACACGTCGTGCACCTTCCAATGCACGGGTAGCTCTAACCTGTACGCTGACGGAGCTCCACGGTCCTGCTCTGGCAGCTCTTGCTGCCTGTCGCTGTACAGACATTCTACTACACGTAAGGGACCGTGCCTGAGCTTGCGCAGCTTCGGCTTCATCCCCCGATCTCCAGGCAGAGTCAGGTGCTGACCATCCACCCATACTTGATCATTCACCTTAATGTGCTGTAGCCGGTGTCGTGCGTCGAACTGCTCCATCATGCGCTGCTGGGCCATCTGCAGGTTCACCCGCGCTGCCTGTAGTTGCCGCGCGAACTGCTTGGCCAGCTCGTGCGCAGTTCCTCTCTTATCCGCCGCTACTCGCCCACCTTTTCTTCGTCTTGACCCATCTTCTAAGGCTGCGTCCATGAAGAAGTCCAGCTGAGTTGCGGGAGCGTGTCCGTACACCAACTCAAAGGGAGAGAATCCAGTCGCTGCTGACGTGGAGTCATTGATCGCGTACTCCACAGGTGTCACCCAGAGGTCCCAGTCCTCCTGGTTCTCAGCAACGTAGCAGCGCAGCATACGCTCCACGGTGTGGTTGCTGCGTTCCGCTTGCCCATCGCTCTGAGGGTGATAGGGAGTGGTGCTAGCTACCTTGACGCCCATCAGTCGCATGAACTCCTGAGTCATGGCGTCGCGAAAGCGGGGTCTCGGTCGCACACTATCTTCATTGGAGCTCCGTGCAATCGCCATACTGCGTCCATGAACAATCTTACCACTACTTCTGCAGAGCTGTCGTTGTAGGTCATTGGCACCACGTGTACCATTTTGCTCAGCTTGCAGGTGAAGGTGGTGAAGGCGTTTACTCCTCGCTGAGTCATCGGAAGCCCGGTTACGAAATCGATGCTGACAACCTCCCAGAGCCTGCTTGGCACTCGATGCGGTTGCAACAGCCCCATGGGATACCCTTGTCGCGGCTGGGTCTGCTGGCACGTCACGCACGTCTTTACCCATTCCGCTATATCTAGGTCCATTCGCGGCCACCAGAAACGTCTTCGGACCCGCTCCAGCGTCTTGTCCCTGCCGGTGTGGCCTGCGGATGGTGCCTCGTGAGCTTCTCTCAACACTAGCTCCCGCAAGGGCGAGTCCGGTGCCAGCACCACCTGATAGCGCCCTTCAGCCACTCTCCAGATAATGTCGCTTACCAACCGGAAATGCTCTGTGCGATGATGCTGGGTATTTAGCAGCTCCTGCTTCAGGGTCCTGAGATATTCGCTCCGTCTGTGCTCAGCTCTCAGCGCTCGCAAGAACACCCCTGGCTCCACTGTTCCCGACTTGTCTCTGACCTTTGCTGCTGCTCCGGAGAGCGTGACTGCTGGTTGCGCTGTGGGTCTCTCGCGTGGGGCCAGCTTGCTGGATGGCTTCTGCGGCCTGGCTATCACTACTAGCACTGGCCATGGGACTGGCAGTTCCTGCAGAGCCGAGCGGTGACCCCTCTCCTCTCCAGGTGAGGTAAACAGTCTGTTGGGCTCACCATGCTCGTTCACCCTTGGGATGACTTCTACGATCTCCAGGCCAAATTCACGTAGCAACGGTCGCCAACTCGCCTGAGGGAAGTCGGGCAACAAGAACAAGGCGGCTGTGTGGCACGGGTCCTGCTTTGCTTCAGATGCATAGTGTCGCAGAATGTCCTCAATGCTCACGTTGGGGTCTGAAAAGGGGGGGTTGCACCAGACGATACGACCCCTCCACTGCTCGTTCAAGCAATCAGTCCAGAATGTGCTCACCTGTCGGTTCTGACCCATAGCGTCACAGCACGCATCCACCTGGAATGGTCCTCCCAGTGCTCGAGAGTACTTGCTCTGCAGCCTAGCGAACTCCGAGGAGATCAACTTCCAATCCTGCTTGTCCACCAGCGGTTCTCCAGGTCGGATCCTTGGGCTTGCTTGCTGCTGCTCTGCTGCTGTCGCTGGCGGTTGTGCTGCTGGTTGCTGCACTGCTGCTGATGGCTGCTGCTGCTCCGCTACTGGCTTCTGAGCTACTGTTGCAGGCGGTTGTGCTGGGGGTGTCTCTGACAGAACGGCTTCTGCATCCAAGGGAGACGCTGGGTCATCACCTGTTGCTGATTGCTCTGCTGCTGCCGCTCTAGTAGTTACGCCCGCAAGGGCAGAGACTGCCGCCATCGTGGCCACTGTGTCCATGGCGTCGCGCCACAGGTCGGGGGTCTCCGCCCACCACAGTCCATTAAGCTGCGTCAGCTTCCCAGTTACCACAGGAGGGTTCACTGGAGGGTACTCCTCGTCCTCCTCGTCTGCTGAACTGAACCCCGCGTCCAACGGAGAGCTAGGGTCCTCCTTCCCCATCTTCTTCTCCTTTACCGCTGCGTTCACCTCAGCCTTAGCTTTGGTTACTTCTGCTGGGTTCCCCTTAGCTCCCGCTGCTCTTCGGCCCTCTTCCGCGGATACAGGCTGGTCGGTGCTCGGGTCCACATACCCCGCCTCCTTAAGCCCGTCTCGCGCTGTCGTCTGCACGTAGTCCGGTCGGCGAGAGGCCGCGTCCGGCACCACCAGCGTGCGCCCTGGCACGTGCTCCATCGCATGCACGCCCACCTCCACCAGGTCCTCGTACCACCTAGCCTGGCGTCGGCTGAGCTCCCGTCCAGGTGCGAATAACCACTTTAGAGGAGCATGATCCCCCATTAACCTGAACTCCGTGAATATCAGGTAATGTCTCCAAGTCTGCGTAGTGCAGTGGTGGATGGCGGCTAGCTCACGCTCACCTGCGTGGTAGTTCTGCTCAGCAGACGAGAACTGCTTGCTCTCGAAGGCGATCGGCTGCAGGCCCTTCCCCAGGTCCTGCATCAGTACCCCAGCCAGTGCCACCGCACTAGCGTCCGTCTGTACGACGAATGGACTGGTGCCATTGTGAGCTGCCTTCTGATCTGGAAGGATCAACGTAGGGGCTGTGGTCAGCGCGTGCTTCAACCGTTCGAATGCTCGCTCCTGCTCTGGGCCCCACTCCCAGGGCACTAAGCTCTTGGTCAGCTTGGTGAGCGGGTGCGCCAGGTCAGAGAATCCTTGGATGTACCGCCTGTAGAACCCAGCTAGTCCCAGGAACTGTCTCACGTGCTTGACCGTCTCCAGCTTGGGCCAATCCCTTACTGCTGCGATCTTGTCCTGCTGGGGTCGGCATCCTTCACGATCAATTACATGCCCGAGGAACCGTACAGAGCGCTTGAAGCACCGCAGTTTTGATTCCTTCAGCCGGACTTTGTTCTGACGGCAGACCTCCAGCACCTGCTTCAAATGATCGAGGTGTTCAGTTGGATTCTTACTGAAGATCATGATATCGTCCACGAACACCCTTACGAATGGGAGGTGTCCTAGGTAGCTCTGCATCATACGCTGCCAGCAAGAAGGACTGTTTGACAACCCCATGGGCATAACCAGCCACTCATAAGCTCCGAACGGCGTGGTCATCGCTGTCTTCTCGATAGCGTCCTCCTCCATGGGCACCTGCCAGAATCCCCACAGAGCGTCCGCGGTGGAGAAGATAGTCGCTCCCTGGAGGTCATCAATGAGGGACTGTACGTCAGGGAGAGGGTAACGGTCCTTCACAGTGATCTCGTTGATCTGGCGATAGTCGATCACCAGTCGCAGCTCCTTGGGGTTGGAGGGCTTGGGCACCATCAGGACTGGACTGCCCCAAGGTGAAGACGAGGGACGGATGTATCCCTTTGCCAAGAGCTCGTCCAGTTGCCCACGAAGTTGTCGTAACTCCTCCATGGACAGCTTGTAGCACCTCTTGTGCCGTGCGCCATCACGGTACTCGGGGTCCACGCGCAGCGGCGATTTGTGGTCGCGGTCCACGACGCCCTTAGGGAGCTCCATGCCCACCACGTCCTGGTACCACTGCTTCAGCTTCACCAGCTCGTCCAGGATCCATTGTGGTACCTCTGCGTCCTCCTCATCCTGCTTAGCCTCCTTGGTCTCGCCTTCGTGCTGCTTGACCTTGCCATCCGCGCCGCTGCTCTGCTCTTCACTAGGTGTCGCTGCAGCAGCTGGTGCCTCTTTCCTGAAACAGCTATACCCATCTTTGCTTTGCCCTGCCTCAGCTGCTATAGGTGCTGCCAGTACTGGCTCGCTAACTCTGCGCGATCTCCTGTGGTTCACCCCTCTGCTCCTCCGTTGCTCCTGCTGCAGACGCAGAGCCTGCCCTGTTTTCCACAGACAGTATGCCTCCTCTTCCCACTCAGGTTCCAATTCCTCCGCGTGGTGCTGTGCAGCCTGCTCCCTGCGCTCTCGTGGAAGCATCTGGAATGCCTCCCATCTGGCCCTTGTGGGGTAAGGTCCCCAGTCTCGCACAGCGGGTTGCGCTGATGTGGGGCACGTCGCCGGTCGCAGAGCACACACCTGCTCCTGAGCCCAGTCCTCCTGCTCTGTTGCATCTTGTTCAGATTCAGACGAACTGCTGTCGGAGATTAGGGTGGCTATGCTTGCTACTGTGCTGTCGCTGTTGCAGCCTTCCTCGTCAGAGGTAACTTCCCCCCCCCCTTTGCCTAGCGTTGTCACCCTCTGCTTCCGATGATGAGGATGAAGATGACTCTGATAGGGCTGCAGAGGCCTCTAAGGGAGAGTTGGGGTCGTCGGTGGCCTCCATTTTAAATGTGCCATCTGGAGCCAGATACATCAGGTACGCCTCCTCGCCGCTATTCTTCAAGGCTCGCAGGTCCTTCCTGGCTTGCTTAGTACTGATAAGCTGTGCCTCTACCAGTCCCATGGCCTGCCCAGACCCTGTAGATGACGATCCTGGATTGCATCCCGCAATGACTACCTTCTGTGACCCATGGCCAAACCGCACACTCCCATACTGTGCGTAGTCAAAGGTGATCCGCCGCTGAGCTCGTAACCAGTCACCCCCCAGCACCACGTCCACTCCCAAGGATAAGGGCATCACTCGCAGAGTTACCTGCTTGGCATAACTTCCCTTCCGCGTCTCCGCCGTGAGCTTGGGTCGAATGCAAGAGTTGGCGTCGTAGACTGTGCCATCTGCAACCTGCACCCGCATTGGTTTCTCATGGACTGATGGTTGAAGCTTGAGCTTCTTCACAGTCTCTAGGGATGTGAAGCTGGAGGAGGCCCCGGTATCGATGAGGACCTTCACTCTCACCTTGCCAATCCACGCCCAAAAGATCATGAGAGTGGGCCCGGACGCATCCATGGCAGCTAGCACATGTTCGTCCAGCCACTCTCCCCAACGCCCCGCTCCCGCGTCCACGCCTATGTCCGGCCTGATGCTGGCCAGTTTGTGCAAACCTGGCTCCACTTCCCGCGGGTTCAGTTCTTCGTCAGAGTTGTCGTCGGGTAGGTGGTAAGTGCCTGCCTCCGCTATCAGGGCAGTCCAGCGGGCAGACCTGGTGATGGAGTCTTCCGGCGCTGGATCATCTGGCCAGGGTGCTGGTCTGGCGGTCGCCGTTTCCCTGCTCACCTTCATCATCTTCCTCAGGTGCTCTATGCGGCCCTTCACCTGTACCATGGCACTCCTGACTCTGTGCTGATGCACCTCTGCTTCCCGCCGCCTGCTCGTCAGTGTCCTGGCTGCCTCCCACGCTGCTGGTTTGTCACGTTGCACTCGCTGTTGTGCTCGCGACAGCGGCGGCGGCTTGGCACGGTCCAGTCGTCGTCGCAGCGCACGTCCAAAGAGCTGCCGGGGCGCTGCCTCCTCCCTGAACCTCACCCTTCTGGCACCTAATGGCTGCAAGGCGCGCTGGTACACACCTTTTGTGCACGGGTGTCCCTGACTTCCTTGCCCGAACAAAGGGAACCTGATTTGTACCTCTGTTGGTGTGGATGCCTGCGCTGGTGCCACCTCTGGCTCCATCTCGCTTGGAGCCACCACAGTAACCGGGTGAGTCCGCTTCAACCACCTCACAGCTCGCCTCAGCTTCTCGGTTGCCTTTTGGGCTGGTCCCGGGCCATGCCTCATCCGGTGGTCTTCTCTGAAATGGGTGTTCCACCGGTAGGGCTGGCTGTGTCGCCCCCTCACAGACCTCTCCTCCAGAGGCCTGGTCCCGCTCCTGTCGGCCTCAGCAAGGGGCGGAGTACTCCCCCTGCTGGCTCCGGGACCTATGCCTTGCGACCGGGAGAGGAACTGGCCCCCGCGGCCTCTCCCTCGCCAAAATCTGAACCCCTCTCCTGCGCGATGACTGCGAACGTCTCCTCCATAAGTTCCGGGCTTGCGCCAGAGTTCTCCAGGGTCTCGAACGCCTCATCCCAGATGCACTTTACCCATGCAGCTTTCTTCTGCTGGTCGTGCTGCTGCGGGCAGTCCCTCGCCAAGTGCTCCTTAGATTTGCATTTCCTGCAACCAGTGTACGTAGACGATCCAGGCAGCTGCCTGCCCTCCACTTCTGCCGGCGCTGTCGGTAGCGCATAGCACTGCTCCACGTGTTCATCGAGGCACTCAACCAGCGCAGCCACTGGAAAGGGAGACTGGTCCCTGGCTGCCTTCAGTCCCACCGGATCCCGTCGCTCCTCCAATGTAGCCTGCTCCACGTATTTGCGCAGTAGTTCCGCCTCCCACCCAGCTGGTCCAGTTGACTGATGAAAGTCCACCTTGCCCAACAGCTCCTTATGAACCCTCGCGTGCAACTCTGGTGTCAGTCCACTGAGGAAGATGCCGGGTAACGAGGCTCTGCTGACTGGACCGGTGACTCCGTGCTTATGCAGGGATTCCATCAGCTCAAACGCTTCCATTAGAGCGTGGTGGAAGGTCCGCGCATTCCTTCCTGCGTTCTTGCCCGAGGCCTGCCGAGACCGTGACAACATGCTGGGTAGAATGCTAAGGTGAGCGTCGCTGATGCAAGATCGAGCGAGGGTGCCGATCAGATCGTCCAGCGTATTCATCTGATTGGTTAGAACCTTCTGGTTTAGCAGCCCTTGGACCGATCCTTCCACCCTATCCCTGATGATCAGACGCAGTTCTTCAGGGACGGTGGTGACCGTGGCTTCACTTCCATCGGCGTCCTCGTTCATCTTCTTCGTGGCCAGCGCTCTCTTCACCTGCGGCTCCTTGAAGTAATCTTGCAGCTCCCTCATCAGAAGTTTTAACGGTTGCAGCAAATGACCAGATGTCTTCTCTCCCGCTGCCTGATCTAGAGGACACGTGTACGTAGTGATGCGCTCCCTTAGCTTCCGTAAGGTACTCAGGAGTCTGTCCTCTGCCTCCAGCTTCTTCAGCTGTGTCTGCTCCAACCGCGCTGGATCGGTCTCTGACCGCGGTGGAGGTTCACGTTCCTGCTCGGACGCGTCTCTGCGAGGCGGAGGTCCACGTTCCTGCTCAGGTGCGTTTCGGTGGGGCGAAGGGTCTGGATCTGGCGGGGGCTGCTGATCACTAGTACTCCGCGGCTGAGACTGTGGCGTTGTCACATCGGGCGTGGGAATGATGGGCAGCTGAGCTAAGGCTCCTGTCCAGGGGGGTTTAGTGCACTCCTGACAAAGAGGCACCTGCACACAGGTCCGGTTGGAACCCAACATCACATCCCAGATCAATCCGGGAGTGACCCGGATCTGGCCCTCGGGCGATCGCAGTAAGCGACCACACCGGACACACCCTGCGCCTTCGGGTACCGGGTGACCTGTGTCGCTGATGAGCTGCATCATTGGACCGGGCAGGGTCTCACGAACTCTATGGTTCTTTGCGTGCCCATAACTCACAGCTAAGTTGGAATACTTTGCTGCAATGGCGGTAGCTTCTTCTACCCCCGAGTTGTGCACCCTCACGTGGTCCCGGATACCTTGTTCCACAGTGATAGGCACTGAAGAGTATCTCCACTCCTCCAAGGCTGCTGTCTCCGAGCCCGAAGGTTGCGCTGAGGATACTGAACTCGACACTCCTCCTCCTGTCCCCGAGGTCTGCGCTGTGCTGGCTCCAGTGTGGTTATGCACCGCCAATTGCCATGCCTCATCCTCACTCAGCGTTGGGTGTAGGGCTTTGGTGTGTTCGTACCACACCAAGTCTGTGTCCTTCGGTGTGGGGGAACGCACTGGCAACGGGTGAGGGGTACTCCTCTCTTGCAGCACTGTCCTCTGGGCAGCCATCATAGCTTCCCACCCCTCTTGCTCCCAGTGCACGTCTTCCCCTGCGGCCTTCGCACTGGCTATAGCCCGCTGTCTCTCCGCAGGCAGACACTCGAAGGCCTGGTCTCTAAGAGCCTTGTCCTTCAGCAGGGGTTTCACCGCCATCTCTGGCGTCAGGGAGTGGTTCTCCTCAGCCGCTACGGCAGCCCTAGCCTTTCCCTTCTCCTCAGCAGTGAACTTGCTTCGCTTCTTGGGCTTCTTGGACTTCTTCTTCTTCTTCTTGAATCTTCGCCGCCCTCTGCTCCGCTCTCCACTGTCGTCACTGCTGCTGCTGCGGTATCTGCGCTCTCGCTCTGGCGATACCGATTTCTCACTGAGCGACGATTCGCTACCGCTGCTGCTGCTGGGATCATCCTCAGGGGACCCCCGCTGGGCCGGCTGGCTGTTGCTGGGTGCTGCCACCAATGATGCTGACTGATCTGACGGAACCTCAGGGAGCACAGCAAACCTGTTGCTCTGAGCTGGGTGCTCATCTCGTCGGTTCAGAGGTCGTGCTCGTCCGAAGTTAATTCCCGCAAAGAACTTAATGGGAATTCCTCCTTCGTGTCTGAGAGCCCCATGTCTCAACATGCGAGCGTACTCCCTCGAGCTCACTTGGTCCTTCAGGTCCTGTAGATTTGTCACAGTGGCTGCGTACAACTGCAAACGGCCAGGCTGGGTACGTGGTTCATTATTAAACCAACGTACGAGTGTCTCTCTCTCCTTCCTGGTAGCTGCTATCAACTGCAGCCGAACTGGAGTGCTCCGCTGAGATCCAGCGCTCTCCCCACTATGGTCGCTCCAGAGGGAATTGTCGTCCTCAGTCCACTTCAGTATCCTCACCTTCTGATCTGGCCCTTTCCTTCTATGAACTCTACCGAGAACATCTTGCTCAGACAACCTTCCTGGGCCTTTATGCTGGGGTCTGGTAAAAGATCGGGATGACGTACTGGCTGCAGGTGCTGAGGTTGAGCCACTGACGGGTGCAACTGGGTCCGGTTTGTGAACTGGCAAGTCCGCAGGCTGTAACCCATGTGTCTCTCTCAGCTGTCTGACCGAACGCACTCCTGCTTGCAGTTGCGATCCATGAGCCTCCAACGCAGTCACTAACTAAGCCTGGACTGACTAGGTCACCTGACGCTGGCATCGGTGCTGGAGGGTTACCGGGTGCTGGCAGCTGGGGAAACACATCCACGTAACTGAGCTGAGCAGCGCTCGTGTGAACCGCTGGAACGACACCCACATGGACTACCGGAGCAGCGCTTGCCAAGGTTGCTGGGGCAGCGCCTGCGTGAGCGGCTGGGGCGACGCTCGCGTGAGCCGCTGGGGCAGCGCCTGCGTGGGCCGCTGGAACCGCACCTGCGTGCGCAGTCGGGGCAGCGCCTGCGTGGGTTGCTGGGGCAGCGCCTGCGTGAGCGGCTGGGGCGACGCTTGCGTGAGCCGCTGGGGCAGCGCCTGCGTGGGCCGCTGGGACCGCGCCCGCGTGCGCAGTCGGGGTAGCGCCTGCGTGGGCTGCTGGGGCAGCGCCTGCGTGGGTTGCTGGGACCGCGCCTGCGTGCGCAGTCGGGGTAGCGCCTGCGTGGACTGCTGGGGCAGCGCCTGCGTGAGCGGC
This sequence comes from Cymbomonas tetramitiformis, assembly GCA_001247695.2. NCBI lineage: Eukaryota > Viridiplantae > Chlorophyta > Pyramimonadophyceae > Pyramimonadales > Pyramimonadaceae > Cymbomonas > Cymbomonas tetramitiformis. The sequence continues at coordinate 14,259 of LGRX02010084.1, read as the reverse complement.
TGGGGCGACGCTTGCGTGAGCCGCTGGGACAGCGCCTGCGTGGACTGCTGGGGCAGCGCCTGCGTGGGCCGTTGGGGCAGCGCCTGCTCGGGCGGCTGAGGCAGCACCTGCGATGGCTCTACTGCGCTGAATCAGCAGCTCTGTGCGCTCCGATAACCTCCTGGTTCGTTCTGCGCGTCCCTCGCTGGCTGCTGCTGCCGCTGGCTGCTGCTGGACCCCCCCTGGCGTTGCTACCGCTACGCTGGCCCCTGTCGCTGGTGTCGCAGAATTTTGGCCAGGGCCTCCGGCGGCCCCTGTTGCCATGGGGACCCGATCCCCCATCGTCGGGCAAGACACTGCTGCGCTGGCCCCTGTCACTGACGTCGCAGAAAATTGGCCAGGGCCTCCGGCGGCCCTTGTTGCCATGGGGACCCGATCCCCCATCGTCGGGCAAGACACCGCTGCGCTGGCCCCTGTCACTGACGTCGCAGAAAATTGGCCAGGGCCTCCGGCGGCCCCTGTTGCCATGGGGACCCGATCCCCCATCGTCGGGCAAGACACCGCTGCGCTGGCCTCTGTTGCTGACGTCGCAGAAAATTGGCCAGGGCCTCCGGCGGCCCCTGTTGCCATGGGGACCCGATCCCCCATCGTCGGGCAAGACACCGCATCGCTGGCCTCTGTTACTGACGTCGCAGAAATTTGGCCAGGGCCTCCGGCGGCCCCTGTTGCCATGGGGACCCAATCCCCCATCTTTGGGCAAGAAGTGGCAGGCGCAGGTCCCGAAGTCGATAACGCAGACAAAATCGCTGGGTCAGGAGCACCGCCCTGCGTAACGTCAGTAAAGAACACTGCAGGACATACTGTGCAGGAACCAGCGCTGAGCTGTGAAGCCAGCGGCAAGGGTCCTACTGGCGTTGGTTCTCCTCCCCCCCCCTCAGGGCTGGTAGATCCTGCAGGGTTGACAGGGCCCGGGTGCAAAGGTGCCTGTCCAGAAGCAGCAAGGAAAGCAGGTGTAGAGGAAGGCAGCACCGGTTCAGGTGTGAAGGCACCGAAGGGAACCGGTGACACGGGTCTCACTGCCACGGAAGCAACCGGCACCTGCGTTTGCCATAGCGATCTCGGCTGCAGTTGGTGTTGGTGCGGTTGCTGCTGCTGCCAAAGCAGTTGTCGTTGCAGTTCCAGTTGCTGCTGGTGCACGAATTGCTGAAACTCCAGCTGCTGCGACGTTTGCGGCTGCAATTGCGACTGGCTCACAAATTGCTGTTGTGGAAAAATCTGCTGTTGCGGCGTCTGCGGGTGCAATTGCGGCTGGCCCACAAATTGCTGCTGCGGTGTCATCATTAACCCGGCGTCGAAAGCAGCACCCGGAGGGTACGCAGCAAATTGTCCGCTGTAGTCGTACGGAAACGGCGGAAAACCAGCTGTGTGTTGTACGGCAGACGGCGGGACCCCAAAGTGGGCGCCCAATTCCGACACTGCTGGCCCGAAAGACGTCACTGGTCGCGGAGATACGCTCGCACCAGTGACGGGCTGTTGTGCTCCGTAGTCATTCATCATCATTACGGTACGGCAGACGCGTTTTGGCGATAATTTCGGCTAAAATATGTTTAATTACCGGTACAAACCGCCGGCAAAAATAAATCCTGCGGAAAGGTTGTCCAGAAAAGAAGATTTCTTCCGTAACAAAACGCAGCTGCTGTCGATCACGCTCTCAGCCTTGCGCACGGAAACGGCAGCAAGGAGGAGGCGTCGGTAGTCGTTAATTTCCGCACGATTTCGCCACTAGGGGGCAAATTGCGCAGGAAGATCACCGCACGAGGGGAAGGGCACCAAAATACGGTGCTGAGCTCGTAGTTCAAGTACTGCCGTACGGTGTCTGTCGCGTCAAGAATTGTCAAGACTTGCCCAGCGAGAATTCGCCGATTTAAACTGAAGTTCCACCGGCCTGCGGAAAGGTCGCTGGAGAAATTCACACGCTGGCACGAGACAATTTCTGAAGGCGTGCAGTCGCCATCATTATGCGGGAACAAGTCGAGATAATTAACAGATACGTAGTGTTCTTATGAGAACAAGTCGTGCTTTGGTTGAGGCACGATTTCGTTTCAGGGCAAAATTCCAACCGCGCGAAGAATCCTGCGGAAAGGTCGCTCAGAGAAGGAAAGTTGGCCCAGCGGCAAACTGCACAGTCGTAATTATACGGCACAGGTCGGTACGATATGCAGATATAGTGTGTTCTCAGAGGAACAGGTCGTGCTTTGGTTGAGGCACGACACCTTCGCCCAAAGGCGGAAGATTCAGGCTAAAATTGTGTTTGTACAACGCGTTGTGGAACGCAGATACTAACGGAAGTCGTGAACCACGACCACGCTGATACCAGTTGTTCGGTTGTGAGGACTGAACCAGTCTCACAAGGGTGCAAGTAACACTTACAGGGAATATGGTACAGGGACCATAGGTTGATATCGGAATACTTTGTATACTGTCGGATATTTCTTTATACTTAGATGAACTTTCACTGTTTGAAGTTACAAGACACCAGAGGTCAGTGCCAATGTGTAACTAATTCAAAAACTGACATGAGAGCTTGTTCAGCTCTTTAAGTAGTAACATGTCGACTCGAATTCCCTCAGATCTCATCCGAATTCGACAGTCACATGCTCAGTCACTTCATGTTCACATATCCTCTGACAGGTCTTGTCATTTGGCCCTTGGGCTGTAGCTGCCAGTCATACAGTGATCTCTGCTCTGAATTACTGAATAGTCATAGATCTGATGATGTGGCAAGATCTGGGACTCTCCTGGTTTCCCTCCAGATCTGTGTGGCTGTTTGAATATAAAATGATTCCCCCCCCATTTCTGGAATGGTTTCCCACCAATTCTCTCAACCTGATCTGCTGTGGTTGCAGATGTTCAAAAAGTCACAAGCTGTCAGTCACCCTTGTCATACCTCGCGGTCATACTGGTGACTGTCACTGGTGCTGTCACTCGTCATTCAGACACGACTGTCTCTCGTCTGACTCGCGATACACCCTAGTACAACTCTCCCCCCCTTTAAGGCGCGCGCTTACGTCCTCGCTAGCGTCTAGTGTTCGCCTGTATTTACATTGTCTGGGGATCAACAAACATGCACAGTGATGCTGGCTTCTAAGCCTCGGGTTCTCGGGTCCCGTGCCCCTCAGTCCTCGGGTCTGAGTCCCCCTGGCTTCTAAGCCTCGGGTTCTTGGGTCCCGTGCCCCTCAGTCCTTGGGTCTGAGTCCCCTTCCGCGCTGGAGGTTTCCCGAAGGCTCCGTCCCCGAATTACGCTGCCAACGCTTAAACGGTTCTGTCGCCCTGGTACTCCTCTCGCTCTGCGGGTCTTGCGCTGCTTTGCGCCCTGAGGGTTTTAGACCCCAGTATCTTGTTCCTGCATCGGGTTCTCGTCCGTCTGCGCTGTCAGAGTGGCGATGAGGTCCATGACTGCTGCTGCGCTTTCCTCGCTCATGCGCTTACCCAACTTCAGCCCACAGAACAGATGGTGCAACAAGGTGCGGGGGATCGCGTATACTGCTTGCGCTGACCCCATGCCTCGTGTTCTGGACGCTGAAACTCCTTGCTGCGATGTGTTCTCGTGCTTTCCCAGCACAGCTCTCGCGGGACATGGTGTTGCTTGGGTACACTGCAGCAGGGGTACGGGTAGCACGGCGTTCGTCCAGATATGTGTAGGTTTCATGTAGGGTGTCCCATACCTACAGTAAGAGACGGGGTGAGGATCGGGCAAACCCTTCATCACAGATCGCGTGTGCAGCCCTCGCAGAGCATCTCCAGCCGGGTTCTCAATGAAGTAGTATGCTGGATCGTAGTACTCGATGATCTGCCGGGTACGCTTCACTCGCCGATCAGCCAGCTCCAGGTCCGGTACTCCCCTAGTCTTGGCCTTGCTGTACTCCTTACATGGTGGGCTCGCCCAGATCACGTCGAAATAGTGTCGGGGGTACAGCCTGTAGTTCCAGTGGAGAATGTCCTCGGTGCATGTTGCTTGCCACTTAGGGAGAATATCCACTGTCACCACTTCGCAGCCGTCGAACTGTCGTTGGAACTGCTGTTCTACAGACCCAGTCCCACAGAAGAGGACGAGGAGGCATGTAGCACGGCTAGGTGGACGGCCTTGCACTATAAATTGCATAATCGATGAAAATGGCATTTAGAAGTCGCAAGAAGTTTCAGGAAGTACTTAGTTGTTAAAAGAAATCATTCAAAGGCAATATTTCACATTTTTGGTCATCGCGGTGGCCACCAGGCTGCTAACGGGTCGCAGAAGGGCTGCGGTACAGAAATTGCATGTCTCGTGGGCGCGTGAGATATGCAAATGATACGGTGAAGTTATTAGAAGTTATGAGAAGTATCTAGAAGTTATTACTAGGCATCGAGAAGTGATATTTCACATCGGGTCACATTCGCGGGGCGTTGGGGAGCTAATTTCGTCTGTAAACTGACTGCAAAACAGAAAATGCATGTCTCGTGGGCGCGTGAGATATGCAAATGATACGGTGAAGTTATTAGAAGTTGTGAGAAGTATCTAGAAGTTATTACTAGGCATCGAGAAGTGATATTTCACATCGGGTCACATTCACGGGGCGTTGGGGGGCTAATTTCGTCTGTAAACTGACTGCAAAACAGAAAATGCATGTCTCGTGGGCGCGTGAGATGTAGCACGTGATACGGAGAAGTTATTAGAAGTTGTGAGAAGTATTTAGAGGTCATACCTAGGCAATGAGAAGCGAAATTTCACATCGGGTCATATTCACGGGGTGCTGGGGAGCTAATTTCGTCTGTAAAAAGGGCTGCAAAGCAGAAATTGCATATATTGCGGGTGCGTGAGATGTAGCACGTGATACGGAGAAGTTATTCGAAGTATGTACAAGTCATAACAATATACACCGCAACATAACGTATCTACAATATATACAATATATACAATATATACAATATATACAATATATACATCTACATAACACTAGAATCTCACAGAAGTGCCAACAACCGCTGATGCTCCCTCAGGGGTAGCATGTGCACATCCCCCCTCTTAACTAGGCGAACATCACATGCTAGTACGGCTTCACACGGAATCAAGCACTTCTTGCTAGTATCTAAGGTGTATGTATCTCGCACGTTTGGATCCGTCCACTCAAAGTCTCTCCCCGAAATCACCGAGTCTCCAGGAGCAAATGTCTGTCTATAGTCATCACGGCGGATCCTCCCGCCGACCTCCGTGAAACCAGACAGCGCCTTCACCAAGTAGTAGGCATGTGATGCGTCCGCAGGATCCTTCTTCACCGCCATGATGCTACCACGCCGCACGGCTACACTCACACCCGCCGCATACTCCTCCACCATGCCGCGAATCCTCACGGCGGCCGCGCCCGTAGCCGGCCGCAACTCCACATCTCTCCACGCATCCACGTGGGACGTCTCCAAGCATCCCTCCGAGTCCGGAATGGAGCGCACACACTCCGCATAACAATTCACACAATAGCATGTACGCTCACGTACCATCAACTTCCCCTCGCCCTCCCCCCCTTACAGAATGCAAGCGCTGCGTCCCATCCACCGCCTGGTATGCTGCACCAGCATTGTGATCCACCGCATGCAATCCTCCCGCCTCCTCGTGCAGTGCGTCCTCTGGTACCAAGTAAAAAAACCGTTGATTGAAGCTCGCTCTTGCCTTGGCGTAACTGCTATCCGCACGTCGGCTCAATCTCTCGCAACAGAACGCATGCAGGTCTGCAGCGCAATTGATGCGGGCATACCACTTGTCACCCTCTGATATGACCGCCACCGCCGCTGCGTGCTTGACATGCGCCCCCGCCCCATCCTGCTCCCCCTTGGCATGCGCCGTCTCAAAGAAGTTCCGTTGGCAAGGTACACCTAAAGACCACTCGTATTTGCTGTTCGCCACATCCGCAAACCCTGCCGCGCACTTATTTTGTCCCGCACAACCATCTGCCCACTCGTGGATAAACAAGGGCTTTGCGATCCCCCTCCCGATGAAGTAGTCTCTGATGATCAACTCCCGCATGTACTGAATGAAGCGGTGATCGTGCTTCCGGTCATCGCTCAACAAGTACACGTAATCCTTCACCAGCACTGGGTTCTCCGCGGTTGATTCCACCCCATCCACGGCCATACACGCATGTCTCCACACCACGCAGACTAATATGGTCGCCTGCTTCACCACCCAATGCAGACTTTGCACCTCTCGAGGAATGTTCAATGAATGATTCTCCGAGAAGTCAAACAAGAACACCGCATGTCCCAGTGGCAAATCCCTGACGCACGTCTGAAACTGCCGCTGCTGGTGTAATGCCATGAAAGTGTGATATGCATATGGCCGCAGAAACGCGCAATCCCCGCAGCCTTCCAACTTCTTCCACGCCCATGCCTCCGGTTGCCCTGCGGTCGCGCTATTCACTAAGAAGTTCCCCTTGCACTGACAGTTTGGCGAAGCCCCCGGCTCGTGCCCCAGCAACAGCGCCTGCAACTTGGCGATCAAGGCGGCCAGCTTCGTCTTCTTCTGCACAAACTGCAGTCGCCGAATCTCCTTACCATCCTCGTCCATCTGTCCTGTGCCGCAAGTCTCGTAACAAGACCACGGCACTTGCGCCTCATGCTGCACCTCACTGTCACACACTTTGAAGTTGGCCAAGCCGCCACACTTCTCGCACCTCCCTCTCAAGCACTCCATGGCATGCTTATCCCCCACCCGCGGACACAACAAGCTCTCGGCGAAAGTTGATGTCGACCTCCCCGCCTTTGCAATAGTGCAAACCATTCCCGTGTTCCCCACCGCCTTTCGCCTATGCTCAGGTGTCCTTCGAACCCGTGGGCAACATGTCGCCGAAGTGCACGCACATGGTGAATGCACCGCCTCTCGGGCCTTGTCAAAGCCCTCAAGGACCATTCTCATGTCTTCGTGGTACCTACAACAACAAGATATGTTGTCCTTCCTTCGCAGCCGCACAACATTGTGCGGCTTGCACACCCCTTGCTTCTCAAAGGAACGTTGCCCAATCTTGAGAGCGGGGTACTTGGCTTGAAACCTCCTATATATTACTAGTTGAGAGGCTTCCAACCAATGTTTGCTCACGAACTCCCTCGGTGTTCTCAAAGCACCGGTGTTGGGGTCACGTGCCAACACGACGTCCTTTTTGCAAGGACTAACTCGAGTGTTGTCCGGGTGCAACCAAAAAGCTCTAATAAGAGCACAAGTCGCCATTGTCAAGCATCGGGTAGACAATCTCCGTTCCGCAAGCATCACGCCCTCCCAAAGGCCACGACGCCCTCTCTCCTCAGTTCCCATGTGTGCCCCCTCCCTCAAGTTTGAATTTCCGACCACCCCAAGCGTTCCAACGCGTTGATGCACACCAAGCATCGTGCAAGCCGTACGCACCAAGTTATCCTCGGCCAAGTTGCTCCCAAATGCCGCAGCCGCTATCCCCCTCGTTAGACTAACGTTCGCACGTGTGTTTCGTCGTGCTAAGCGTGATAACGCGTCCCTCAAATTCGCCACAACACAATTCTTCACTGTCTCCTCGCGCCGGTCACCTAACGACACCAATGCCGCATTGCACTCCTTGTGCACCTCCGAACTCAAGCCCGCCGGAAGGGACTCGATATACGCCCTCACCGCACCCGCAATGCGGTGAGGGCTTCTCCCAAATGCCGTTCGCATCTTCTCGATCCACCAACCCTTATTCCCGCGCGTCAACTCCTCAAAACCGTCACTTACTTGCGGCAATTGACCTCTAGGACGTTCGTGCGTTTCCTCATACCCACCTTGCAACTCGTCTGACATTTCCACGTCGTCACAAACCTCCTCTGAGTTAGCGTGATTAACATCACCTTGTCCTTTTGCTGATGTCCAGGCCTCGCACAACAAATCTATCTTCCCCACCAACGTGTCAAGCGTATCCATATCATCATCTTTCAGGGGCCACACTCCAAGAGGTATAATGCGAGCGGAATCTCCAACCTCTACGAGAAGGGGTAACAAGTCTATAAGAACGGGAGGAATATCCCAATTCGGTCCCGGATTGTAGGCAGCGTCGGAGCCACACAACGCCAAGAAAACGCTCACTGCAAGCAGCGTAATGTGGAGAGTCGTACATAACACCCCAAATAGCCACGATCGTTGATCCCGCACGAGCGTGACGTTCAATAACCCTTCCCCGATATGCGTCCCTGTCACCAAACAATCTAGTAAGACACACGTAAACCCTTCCTTGACGCGAAGTCTCACAGCAGCACAATCACATGTGTATTGTACACACGTTTCGGGGTGTAGATATTCATACCGTTAAAGCTTGTGGGATTGGGGCGCCGCTTCGTGCTGCCACCCATATTCGCGCCCTCCTACACCGTTTGCTCCGATTCCAAGACATATCGCGTATGCATATCCATAGTAATATATACAAGTTTGTCTTTCTCTTCAAGCATTTTCACATACTTACTTCCACGAAATGCTTGGGCGGTAGGTTTTGTCCTCGATTCATACTGAGCTGACGTGACACGTGCATGAACATTTCTCGTATGTCGGATCCGATCCCAGATCCATCGACGTACGAGAAATGCCTGGGCGGTTTTGTCCTCGATTTATACTGAGCTGACGTGACACGTGCATGCACATTTCTCGTATGTCGGATCCGATCCCAGATCCATCGACGTACGAGAAATGCTTGGGCGGTTTTGTCCTCGATTTATAATGAGCTGACGTCACACGTGCATGCACATTTCTCGTATGTCGGATCCGATCCCAGATCCATCGACGTACGAGAAATGCTTGGGCGGTTTTGTCCTCGATTTATACTGAGCTGACGTCACACGTGCATGCACATTTCTCGTATGTCGGATCCGATCCCAGATCCATCGACGTACGAGAAATGCTTGGGCGGTTTTGTCCTCGATTTATACTGAGCTGACGTCACACGTGCATGAACATTTCTCGTATGTCGGATCCGATCCCAGATCCATCGACGTACCCGAAATGCTTGGGCGGTTTTGTCCTCGATTTATACTGAGCTGACGTCACACATGCATGCACAGTTACTGCGTCTCAGCGCCCTAGTTGGTGCAAGCGAGCGGAAGCCATTCTTGAAGAACACTTCTTAGAGCTAGCACTTCGGAAACTGCAATGACCTCAAGAAACCGAGGCGGAAACAACGCGCCTGCCAAAACCCGTGCGGGGAAAATGCCCCGAAACGCCCCTGAATACCACCGCTGCCATGTCGATGGATGCGACAGTAAACTAGCTCCAGCGCTGACTTGTAGGGTTTGCAATAGGAGCTTTCACTTTACCTGTGCGAATAAAAAGTATCCGGCGGTGCAGTGTGGTGCATGTAAAGAGGTACTTCCGGAAGATAGGTGTTGCTATTGTGATAAGGGGGCTTTCGTAACACGATGCCAGGTGTGCGAGTTGCGCTACCACCCAAAGTGTCAAGAGGGAAGAGGGCTAAAGAGAAATTTGTTTAACTGCGGTCGCAAGGAATGCGTCGAGCCTAGCGGAGGAAGATCGGAACCCACTGTCGTGAACATGCACGACATACAGGCGAGGAAACGACTGGGGGAGCTGCCAGGTCCGAAGACCGCCGTGAGGAAAACATTAGATTGGAATGCTTTCGATCATGCCCTCACAATAGCATACGATAGATGCTATAGAGGGCATGAAGATGGTGAGCACCTTTTCGAATCACATGTTGGGAGAACCTATAGTCATGCGTATGGATAATGCCCGAAACCCTGCTTGTGTAAACGCGCATGGTTTTGGTGTGGTATGAATTAGGTGGGCTCGACGTGCCTCCTCCGCCCTCACCCCCACCGCCAGCACCTGAAGTCTGCTGCTTCATCTGCGAGCAAGACGATGGACGTGGAGTGCACAAGTGCTCGCACTGCGGTGCGAGCTACCACAACGTGTGCCTTGTAGCCAAAGGCATTGAAGAGCCGAACAACTGTGGTAGACCGGAGTGCATGGCGAAGCGCACGGTCTACCCAACCTCGCAAGCGGGCGCCCTGCTGCTGGCAGGCGCGTCCCAGCAGAGTTTGCCGTGGCCACCGCCCCTTGAAGCGGCCACACCCCCCGATGTGGAAGCGCCGTCGGGAGCGGAGCAACCCGCGGACGCTCCCGCCCCCACGAGCACGGAGGTTCTCGCGGCGGGAGAGCCCGCACCGGCGGAGGTGGTGTTGGCTCCGCCCCCAATCACGGGGAGCCCCGCGGCGGGAGAGCCCGCACCTGCGGAGGTGGTCGTGGAGGATGCCGCAATCGCAAAGGGTCCCGCGGCGGGAAAGCCCGCACCGGCGGAGGTGGTGTTGGCTCCGCCCCCAATCACGGGGAGCCCCGCGGCGGGAGAGCCCGCACCTGCGGAGGTGGTCGTGGAGGACGCCGCAATCACAAAGGGTCCCGCGGCGGGAGAGCCCGCACCGGCGGAGGTGGTAGTCGATCCGCGCCCAATCACGGGGAGCCCCGCGGCGGAAGAGCCCGCACCGGCGGAGGTGGTCGTGAAGCCGCCCGCTGCCGCGGATTGGCCGGGGTGGGCGAAGGCCACGTTGGAGCAACGTGTTGCTTTTTATCCCCGTTGGGTGCATCACCGTGATCTGCCGCGGCTAGCACCGGTGGTGTACGTGGCGGGGGATGGGGTGCATGGGAAGGAGGGGTACACGGAAAAGTCCAAGGGGCGTTTCGAGAGGGGATCCGTCGTGTATCACCAAGGGCACAAGTAAGGGCGCGTATATTGCGGGGACGATCTTGCACGTGAAAGACCGTGGGTGGTTCACCGTATGCGGTGGGCCTATCGACGGCAGAAACGCCACCCCGCACCTTACACACATCTTCAGGATGAACCGGCTCAACCAGGGGAGCACGGATAAGTCCCGTGGTGCCGCCCACTTCAAGACTGAAGAGGGGTCGGACATTGTGTACGAGTGCGCGAGAATCTTCTTCCCGAAGCTCCTCAACCTGCACAAGCACTACGGCTTGGAGAACGGTACGGCATTCTCTTTGTTTGTGTGAATCGGTACTCTTGCGGGGCGATGCTGAGCATGCTTGCGGTGAAATTGCTTTTGTCTAAGTGGTAGCCCCTAATTTCTTTTTGACAAGCTCGACGTCCGATTGTGGGCTCTTCACAGGTGTCTCTTTGCCTCCGATCGTGAGGCAATTGACGGCAAAGGATCTTCAGGGTGACATCTTCCCCTCGCCGAAGTACACGCAAGATGACTACGTGTTCGTGGACATGCTTGCTCGGTGGGGAGGGGGTGCGAATGCAGAGCCGCAGGGTGGTCCGTCGGCGGTTGCCGTCCCGGCGGAGGACGAGGGCGAGGACGTGGATACCGCCGGCACCCCACCGAGGAAGAAGTTGAGGAGCCAACTCGCGGGAGCCAACTCGATCGCGGGAGCCAACTCCCAGGGAAACCCGGCGGAGAGGTTGAGCCTCCCGCGGATACGGCAGCAGCCGGCGGGTAAGGTTGGTAGGGGCTTGAGCTTGGGTGGCGGTGGCCCGCAAACTTCAGCAAAGGGTCAAAAAAGGAGGAGATCCTCTGCTGGCAGCGGAAGCATGCCGGCCTCGGGCCGTGCGTCCACGAGGGGCGCGGCGCCGGCATCGTCGGCCCGCACTGTGGCCCGCCCTCAACAACCGCTTGTCGCTCTGTCGGAGGTTACCGAGGCTGCCCCATCGGTTAGGGGAATCACCGTGGAGGAGCTAACGGCGGTGTTAGCGAGGCAGGAGGAGGCGAGCCAGAAAATGCTGAAGCAGCAGGAGGAGCACTTCACCCAGCAGCTGAAGCTGTCTGAGGAACGACAGCTGCGGGCCTTGGAGCGCCAAGTGGCGGACTTCATGGCAAGCCCAGGGGAAGATGCGCCCAGCGCGCCGACAGCGGAGGCACCACCTACCCTCCCCCCCCAGCAGCAAAGCCCTCAGCAGCAACCATTGCCGCAACCTCAGGCGGTGCCGATGCTCCAAGTAGGACAGGAAGCGTCCCAGCCTCCGTTGTTGCAGCAAGCCTTCCAACCGCTGCAACCCCAGCCCTTCTTGCTCCAACAACCCCAGACGCAGCAGTTGCAGCAGTTGCAGCAGTTGCAGCAGTTGCAGCAGCTCCAGCATCTCCAGCAGCCCCAGCAGTTGCAACAGCTCCAGCAACTCCAGCAGCCCCAGCAGTTGCAACAGCTCCAGCAGCTCCAGCAGCCCCAGCAGCTGCAACAGCTCCAGCAGCTCCAGCAGCTCCAGCAGTTGCAGCAGCTCCAACAGCTCCAGCAGTTGCAGCAGCTCCAGCAGCTGCAGCAGACCCAGCAGCTGCAACCCCTTCTCCTGCAACCTCCCCAGACTTTGCAAATGCAGCAGTCCCAGCCCATGCTCCTTCAGCAACCACAGGCCCGACAGCTGCAGCAAGCAGCTCCAGCAGCTCCCAGCAGCTCCAGCCACTCCAGCAGCCGCAGCCCACGCCATTGAATGCCACCTCTGACTTCGGTAGGGCCTCGGGCGTCTCGATAGAGGAGTTACAGTTTAGCATGCCACGATAGATAGGCGGTGAACTCCTAGGAATGTAGGCGATGCCCCCGTAGGGCATGCGCTTGTAGCTCTAGCACCCGCCACCCGGCAACTGCTAGTGCCCCAACTCCTGCAACTGCAATAATATGCGTATCATTAGGGCAAAGTGAAAGTATTCATGTGATGATGCATTGTGATAACTTCTGATAACTTGCAATGACTTCTAACATTGTGATTTCTAATATTGTATATCTCACGCGCCCGCGAGACATACAATTTCTGATTTGCAACCATTTTACAGACGAAATTAGCTCCCCAGCACCCCGTGAATATGTCCCGATGTGAAATTTCGCTTCTCATTGCCTAGGTATGATCTCTAAATACTTCTCACAACGTGTAATAACTTCCCCGTATCATTTGCATATCTCACGCGCCCGCAAGATATGCAATTTCTGCTTTGCAGCCATTTTACAGACGAAATTGGCTCCCCAGCACCCCGTGAATATGTCCCGATGTGAAATTTCGCTTCTCATTGCCTACGGATGACCTCTAAATACTTCTCACAACGTGTAATAACTTCCCCGTATCATTTGCATATCTCACGCGCCCGCAAGATATGCAATTTCTGCTTTGCAGCCATTTTACAGACGAAATTAGCTCCCCAGCACCCCGTGAATATGTCCCGATGTGAAATTTTGCTTCTCATTGCCTACGGATGACCTCTAAATACTTCTCACAACGTCTAATAACTTCCCCGTATCATTTGCATATCTCACGCGCCCGCAAGATATGCAATTTCTGCTTTGCAGCCATTTTACAGACGAAATTAGCTCCCCAGCACCCCGTGAATATGTCCCGATGTGAAATTTCGCTTCTCATTGCCTACGGATGACCTCTAAATACTTCTCACAACGTGTAATAACTTCCCCGTATCATTTGCATATCTCACGCGCCCGCAAGATATGCAATGTATGTACGGCAGCCCGTCCGCGACCTGTAAGCAGCCCTGTGGCCACTACAATTATCAAAAATATAAAATATTGCCTCTAGATGATTTCTTTTAACCACTAAGTACTTCTTGAAACTTCTTGCGACTTCTAAATGTCATTTTCATCGATTATGCAATCCGGGCCCACCTAGCCGTGCTACATGCCAGGATCCTCACAGGATGTTGCACCGTCGTGAGATGCGGCTGATAATAGACCTGACTGGCACCCTTACTGTAAACCTTCGGGGTGGGGGCTCTCATTGCCATGAGCTGAGTCCTCTGCTCCTGCTGCTGGCCGTGCGTCTCCCTACGCCTCTTTTTCTGGGGCCTTCCTCTGCTTCTCCTCATCGGCCTCAAAGGCTCTCAAAGGCTCCAGCCTGCCTCCCTTGCCCTCCAGGTCCTCTCGGGTCCGCCACTGGCTGTGACTGTGTGGCAATCCCTTCCACTTGGTCAACCACTCCTGCACTGACCCGCCAGTTTTCCCGCCTAACTTCCTGAAGCGTGTGCGGATGATGCGCTCCACCTCGCGCTCCTTTTGCCCTTCTACCATTACTGGTGGCGGTGCCATCTCTTCTCGTCTGCTGACAAAGTGATTTGCGCCTGACTGTACTGGGCTGAGCCTGTCTGCGGTGAATGATTGTGTCATGTACCTTGCAGTGCACGGGCAACTCCAGTCTGTATGCTGACGGGGCTCCTCGGTCCTGCACTGGTAACTCCTGCTGCCGGTCGCTGTACAAACATTCTACTACTCGCAGAGGTCCGTGCCGCAATTTGCGCAACTTG